>APFE030290699.1:0-11513 GCA_000404065.3 Pinus taeda
TCCATCTCTGTACTTAGCCCTGAACTCATTTAGCAGGTGAATATGAGGGGTGCATCCTTGTCTGGAGTCTTCTGAGATCTGGTAATCCAGGTCTGCCAAATCCTGCCAATCTAGATCTCTTTGAGGAGCATTTAGAGGAGTGACATTAAGGACTTCAGGGGTCTCCATGTTTTAAACAAATAACCTCTGAACTGCCGCTTGAAACACTGAATTTGATGGGAACCAAGTTTGACAGGGTTGGTGTACAGTCAAGGATAACAATGCTGGCTTCTTGGGAAGGGTTTTCAGCAGCAGAAAGACCCCCCTTGTGAGTTTGGGAGTTATGCAAGAGTCCGCGATTGCGCGAACAGGGTAGGTTTTTTAACAGGATTTGTAGTCAATTCGAGGTCTCCGACGCTATGTTTCGGCTTAAACAGTCAAATTGGGTACAGTGCAGTTGGTTTATCGGTGAAATTTTCAACTTAATGGCTTTTATGGTGGTTTTTACAAGTAACTTAAGAAAAACCAGTTCACAGGAGGACGAGGCTGAAATACCTGTTAAACAATGGCCTGGACTGAAGAACGTAGCTGGGTTTGCGCGCTGGGTTCTTTGAAATTGGTTGCAAGCTGACTGGTGGCGCAGGCGTCGTGAATTACATGCAGATAGCTTAACAGCAAATTTCCGAAAAATATGACAAAATTGTGAAAAATGGCGAAAATATGGCTTTTTTGGCTTTATTGGTGCGCTTTTGGATGACGTCATCATGGGGGACCGGGTTGGGTGACGTCAGCATGACGTCATCGAGTGACGTGGCGGTCAGTGACAGGTCCACGGGGGCGATGAGGTGGCGGCCAGGTGGGCGAATGAGGGACAAAGTGAGCGGATGTGGCAGTGACGTGCAAGGCAGCGGGGCGAAGACGTGGGCGGGACAGGTGTCGCAATATCGGAACCGGCCCTGTACGGTGAAGGAATTGTCAGGCGATGCTCCGATGCAATCAGGGAGTGACATGTGTCCCGTCGTGATGCTAGCCTGACGCAAGCGTCTGACAGATATCGGAAGGTATCTGTCAGACAGGTAGGGTGCTCCGATATTCATATGCGCCGTCGATCTGGAAGCCCACGATCCAACGGTTGTCGGGCGCCCAACTTGCGCGAAATGTAACTCCTCCTTTGGTTAACCTGCGGACGTCGGGATTGCCCGAAATCAACATCCGCCGTAGATCTAGACCCGGCGCCATCTGACGGTCATCGGGCGGGCAATCTGCATGATCTGTAACTGTTCCTGGGCGGGAAATAAATAATGATTTTTCTTTGCAAACGTGGCTGCGGGACCTTCCACGCGCTAATTGCCTTCTTTGGAGAATTTTCAACGGTTTCATTTACCAAAATATTTCGGTTCGCCAACCTTAGAAATACGAGCAATTTGCGGGTTTTACATAAAGTTCGGGCAAAAAATCTTTTATGAAGGCGCAAACTATAGAAAAAGGGTCAAATGGGTTTTATGCAACATGAAAGGGCAAATAACCCCCCGACCTTACGATGAGGCGGGGGAAGGATGATTTTATAATGTTTTCCGCCCTTTGGGTGATTTTTATGGGTTTTAAAGGTTTTTAAAGGTTTTTTCAAGGTTTTCCAAGGCAAAATGGAACTTTTGAGTAGGGAAACTGGTTTGAGGTGGAGTAAGGGTGAAACATGGGTTCTTGACCTTGACCAGGTGTCAATTCAAGTCCCAGGGAGAGAACATTATGGCTATAGTGCCAAGGAGGGGATATTTATACATTGTGGGGTTTATACACCATGGTGTTTATAATAATAGGGATAATGGGGTATAAGGAGCTAAGAAGTAGAGTTAGTTGTTAACATGGAGGGAACATATGAGTGAGGGCTAGTTCAACCAAGTTTTCTTTGAAAATCTCTTGAAATCAGGAGTAGTTCAAAATGAAAAGATTTTTTGCACAAGAAATGTGGCTTTTGAAGCCATAAGAATATGTCAAAGATATAAATTTCTATACTCTGTGCAGCTTGGGAAAGGGAGTTAGTGATGATTAATATACAAATGAGAAACAAGGGGGTTAGTCATGCTCCAATGTGTTGCCTTTCTTGTAGATGTTTCAGCACCTTTGGTCTTTGAAAGAGATAGCACTTCTGCAACCCCATCTACCTACCCAACTAGTTCTCTAACATTTTTTGTTCCTTCTTGGAGGGTGCACTTGGACTTGCAAACCCTTTGAATGCCTTTTCTTTTCATTAGCTTTTTGCTTTCCTTTCCTATCTAATACAACCCTTATTCCTTCCAAGGTCCCAGATTAAGCAATTGGGAACCTTAGCGTCTCTACCTAGCTACTGATCTGCCAAGATTAAACAGTTTGGACAGATTTCAATCTCTATTCTACAACATGGAAATTGAAAACATGGCATGATCCAGATTAGACTGTTGGACCACCCATCAAAATTGAGTTCTTATCAAGACTGATACAGACATTGTCTTCTTAGGGAAATATGGGATCTTTGCATTACCAAAGCAGAGCATATTTGGACCTTTGATATCCAATCATGAAATATGAAACCTATTGGTATAGGTATCCAACACATGTCATGCTATGTACACGTTGTGTAGGTGGTGTTGTGTACAAGTGGTGTTGTGTACATGTTGTACATATGGTACTGGTGTACATGTGGTATTGTGTGCATGTCATACATTATGTGTTGTGTGCATGCTATACTATGTATGTACATTGTGTAGTCGTGGTATCATGACATGTCTATTCTTTGTCTTGTACTTTGTGTATGTATATGCATTGTGCCATACACCGGGTGTAGTTGTATGCATGTATTATGTTGTGTCGTGCACCAAGTGTAGGTGTATGTAAGTGTTGTGTTGTACACTAGGTGTAGGTGTATGAGTTGTATGTTAGTGTTGTATGCCATGTGTGGTTGTATGTGTGGGATGTACACTATGTTTATATGTACATGGTTGAAGAGAAGGAATTGGGTTTTTGGCAGGTGTGGAAACTGATCCGCTGTGCAAACGAAATAAGGACAAAGGTAGAAGCTAAGGATCAATTAAAGGATAAGTAACAATATTTTATTTCATTTTGATTATACATGTGATTTTCGGTTTTGGTCTATGATTATTACATGTGATCTATGATTCTAGTTTTTGATGGTTACATATGATTTATGATTTTTATCTATGTTCGGTAGTGTTTTGAGCTAACATGATGTGATATGTATATACATGATGATCTGGTCAAAGATGCTAGTTTTACTTGTTGTGATAGGAAGCATAGAGAATTGCAAATTTCCCTTATTGACAAGCCACCAATGAGGTATGATTTGAATTTATTTGAATTTATTTTGAATCTAACGGAAATTATGTGCTTGGTACAATAAAGCATGAAATTCGTAGTTGGGTGGTCGAAGCTGATAGTAAGCATTATCAAGAGTACCAAAAGAAATTAGAACAGGCTGCAATCTACTGGTAAAGCAATCAGGAGTAGGTCCATTGTGGGACATTGGTACCCAATAATGTCCATTGATTTCGATGAGAATGTTATGAATGGTATGATGGTTTGAGTTAGGGATATACCTTGTTTTATGGACCTTTCGATGCAAGTAAACCTTACCGAGGGATGGACTGCCCGGGATGGGGGTGCCAGTGGAACTTGGAAGGTGTGTGACTACATGGAACTGGGTGACCAGATTGCCCAAGGGACTGTGTTGTAGAGAAGGGAATGTCAGGGATGGATTTTTTTTGTCATTAGCATTACCATATGAAATTGGATGCACATTGGGAGTGCACCTTGGAACAATGAGCCGATAACTGCTCACTGAAAGGACAAGTGGCATAGGATTGTAGCGCTCAACATTAGATGCAACTTTGACTTTGACAATGGATTATGGACTTCCTGGGAAGGAGGTGAATCATATTAATACCTTTGAAGGTGGAGGTGTGAGCCTTTGGATTCCCTTATTGATTGATACAGTCATTGTATCATTTTATTTGTCGGTTGAGAAAATGTGCATATATGTGTATATGTGTATATTATTGTAAATAGAGTATTGAGCTACTTTATAAAGATCCATAGACAAAATGGTTATTTGTTGTTTGAAGAAAATGTGCGTATGTATATGTGATTCTTATTGTAAATACCGTAATGAGATGTGTTATAAAGCTCTAGTAAATGGTATGATTGTCATGTTTCAAAAGTGGTGATTAAAATACTGCAATGAGTTGTGTTATAAAACTCCATAAGTAGTATGTTTTGTTTCCATCAGTTCATTGGTTTATAGGTGTCGTTGAACTCCGAGGATGGTGTTCCCCCAAGGGGAAGGGTTATGTAACAACCCTGGTTAAAAGTCCATGTAAAATAAATATAAGACCAAGGTCATGGAAAAAATTTTCCAAGATAAATGGTGGTTAAAACATCCTAGAGGGTTTTCATTTTGTTTTAGTATGTCTAAGGAAATTGGAAAAGGAAATGGAAAAGGATTTGGAAAGGAAAAGAGGCATTATTTGACATTTTATTTATGAAAATAATGGAAATTAGGATAAAAGGGATTTCAAAGGTCACAGGTTGCATGTGAGGAGGAAAATGATGGAAAATGATGAAAATAGAGGCCTCATTGATAAAAAGGATTTTTAGGATCATTTTTTGGGCTCTTGGTTATTGTAAGCTTTTGCCAGTTTTGTTTTGTAGTTCTCCCATTATTCTCTCTCTCTCATACTCCTGGACACTTAAAGTTTTCTTGGAGCATGCTTGGATAGTGTGGCATACTTGGATGATAAGAGAATGAAGGAAAAGGAAGGTAAGGAAAGTGTAGGAGGACATCAAGATTAGTAGCTACAGTGGGTTTTGCTTGCAAGTACTGAATTACGTTTTCCCACTATTTTCGACATGCATGGCATATTCATGTGGTTTATTAGTCATGATCAGTCATTGGCATGGAGGATTGCCTCGACTGATAGTATATTTTTGTAGCCTTGCCATTTCTGAGAGAGCCATGGTGTTGTGGGTTCATTTCTTTGCTTTTCTAGTTGGTTCTCATGTTTCCTTTACTATGGGTTGAGTTACTAGTTCCTAGAAGCCTTGGTTAGAAAAACTCTCTAGAAGCCCTGTAACAGATTGGGTTTAGCTACTAGTCCTAGAAGCTTGATTGGAAAAATTCTCTAGAAGCTTGACGACAGTTGTGGGTTGATTTACTAGTCCTAGATGCCTTGGTTGGAAAAAAGGCTTTGGAGCCCTGGAAGACTTGGTTAGAGACAAATGTGGTGATGATTTTTTATGTCCAATCTTGAAGTGGAATCATTGTTTGATGAGTTGTGGTGGTTGGCCTATGGAATTTATGGTTCAATTTTGATGGATTTATCCATGAGATCCCACATTCATGCTAATCATGTCTATGGTTGCGTGGTACGTGGAAGTCCCCAACTTGGTTGCATTTTTCTTGAGATAATAAAATCTCTTTCCTATGGTATTGATGGATAAATATGCTTATTATTATGTTGCTTATATGGTTTTTCTATGCTTAGCATATATGATGTTTATATTTAGTCTTAGTTACTCGAGAATCCACAGTAAAAACCATTTTCCGTCAACGTGTTGTAGCTCTGATACCACTTGTTGTGGATCTAACCCAAGATATTATGATAATACAAATAAACCCAAGAATAACAAGATAGAAATAGATAGAAATGCTTCTTTATTATCAAACCCTTATGGTAGGGCAACACCATACATTCACTCCTTAAGGAAGGAGAACACTCCACAAGCCAATATGCATGTTCATACAAGAATACTTCTCTTCATGTCCCTCCATGTGGAGTCTCTAGCCTCTATATAGGCCTCATACATACAATACCATGCATCATTACCATGGTTTACTCATACCATCAACTAATACCATGGGCCCATTACATTATTATTAACTACTTGTGGTCCCTTACATGGCATGGGTTAACCACCTTATTTATTACTATGGCCCATCCCATTATTATATTATTACCTTGGGTACCTCCCTCGGTACCCCATATTACCCCCCTAGGTATATAACACAACGTTTCAAATCCCAACTGGGATCCATTCTCCTGATGATGGATCCCAGTTGGGATTTGAAACGTTGACAAGAAATGGTTTCTACCGCGGATTCTGGTAACTAAGTCTAAAGATATATACCATAAATGTCTTAAATCCATGATTTTTATATGTTGGTTATGAATGAGTTTTATGATTGTCATGATGTTTTGATCATATCATGTTTCTACTTGTAAATGAATGACCTAATAGATGAAATTGCAGCTAATGTGTTGAGGCATGTATGTTTCTTAGCAATTCTCAGATAAGTAGGAGACCCCTTTGCTCATTTCTACTATTAAGACTTGTAGATTTCATATTTTTGATATGTTTGATGAAATTACTGTCATGGATAGTAGGGGTTTGGTCTAGTCCTTGTCAATGTTTTTGCAAATGTATCTCTGTTCCACTATGAAATTTCATTTCTAAAGGTGTCGTTGAGTTCTTAGCAGTGACATGGGCTCTAGGCTTGAAAATATGGCATAAATCCCAGAGTTGTAGGCACAACACTAGAGAAAAAAGTCCCCAGAAGCTCCCTTCCCCTTGTTTCGAGAGATTCTGGAGCCTCTCAAACACACCCTTGTCCATATCTAGAGAGTGTTTATGGGTTTGATGCACTAAAACTTTAGTTGGTCTCAGGGGTTGGTTGCCTTAGTGGTTGGGATGGCTCCTGGGAGTTCTATTGCTAATGTGGAAGGTATGTGTGATGTGTTATGTCGATTCCACTTCCTTAACTGACACATAGGGAGTCAAATCATATCACAGTAACTTCTTGTCATGTGTTTACCCTGGTTGGTTGGTTACTTTGGGAGATGTGGGAGGAGGGCATTATAATTTGTTTCCTCATCTGGTAAGTTATTTTTAGCTATAAACAGGATCATAGGCCACAATAATGTAACTTTTAGCTTTGGTACCGCTTGTAACATGCATCCTAAAAAAAAAAAAACTTTTATCTCTATTAATCTTGCCCCTTTATTCCTCTTTTTTAATTAATGGTATTACTGTTATTTCAATTACTAGATAATTCTTTGGTTCCAATTGTTACTTCTATGATGAAGTTGTTTGTGGCATACACTATGTTAATATTTTAATGTTACAACCAAAGTGTTTTCCTTACCTCATCTTGGATAGGCATTAAAATAATACACAGATTCAACAACTCATTTCTCATTCATATCATGTTCAAATATATTATACTGTTAAATATGATAGGGGTTCTTAACCTTTGTTTGTTCACCGAGTTTTGACATTACATTCCATTGTTGGATAATGAATTAAATATTTCAATGGTTGGGTTTCATTTAGCCTACCTCTATGGCGATGTTTCATGTATATCTCTTCCATACAACCTATATGATACAGTTCTTCTGCATCTATTCAACTTTGAGATTTAGTTTTATTACGATTTGACCCATCCTTCATATCTATGGTTTTGAGTTGTGAGGGTTATAATGGAAGCTGATAGTGGATTTGGTGGTTATCAGAATAGCCACCTCATCCCTAGATAAGTAATCTAACTCATTTGGCTCATGTGGGTTTCACAATGCGGCTCTACACTGAGATATTCATTCCACTAGTTGTAATCCCTTAATTAACCAATTACATGTCGTGAAATCGTCTTCATATTTCCAATGTTATTATATCATTAAGTCTGATTATTTTAATTCTTGTTTTTTAGTTCATCAGAGGGTTTGCTCCCACTCGGTGTTCCTCCAAGGTTCCTTTCATTCTACAAGTTCTTTAGGATTTTCTACAAGCGAGAATAATGGTAACCATTGTCAGCATCTTGTGCAAGATTACTTAGTTACAAACTTAGTTCTATTTTGTTATTTCTGGATTATCTCCTAGAGGCTCTAACATTCAATTCGTCTCTGAAAGTATGTATTCTTCCGACCATCTGTGGTCAAGTGTATCTCGTCGAATGATTTTACCAATTTCATAGTTCAAACTCAAAACCACTCAGTTGTGGTTTGATGTGTTACCAGGTATGAATCAAGGCAAAAAATATCAAGAATTATATATTCTTGTAAGTTTTGATACCATATTGAATGAACTTAATCCATTTAGGACTTTATTGAGTAATTATTTTGATTGTCTCTTCATGATACAGGGTTTCCAATGGCGCAACGGTTGAAAAAGCGAGTACTTAGGTAAAAACCTCATTTTCCTCTTTCTTAAAATTTTCTTCCTTTTATTATTTGTACACATTCTTTCTAAATGGAGTTTTTCTTCTTCTTACCCCATAGGTAAGAGCCTCATTCAGCCTCAAGAGGTGACATCACTAGTAATGAGAAAATTTACCAGGTTCTAATTGGTCTTGGGTTTTTCTTTCCAAGTTTATGCAAGACTGTCATTGACCTCTGATGCATTAGATATGATTAGGGTTTAGTATTCTTGTAATTAAACTTGTGTCTACTAAGTCTTTCCAAGCTCTGGTTATATCACAGTTAAAATTGTAACAAATTGTTATGTATACTAAATTTTATCATGATCTATCACCATAAATATATGTACCATGTTGGCACTGTCTTTGTATGCCGACTCCTATTGAAATGTTTAACAACTTGTATGCATAATTGAATTTATATTATAGTTTGTTCCATTATAGCATAAATTCTCAACCCTTGTTTATAGTTGGTGGGTTTTTCTGTAGACTGTTCATACTATAACAGTCCTGATCTATATTATGTAATAGTGTTTATAAAATTTGGGGAATTCCCGGAGTTACTTCCATGATAAGCTTAAGAGTTATATTGGATTCTTTGTGTAAAGCCTCCTGCACCCAATCTATGGTTACCAACTAGGTTTAGTTTCAATATAGCACTAATAATATTGTTTTCTTGTTATACATATATATCTATATTTATTCTTTGGGAATTATAGTGACTACTTTTAAGAAATGAATTTGTTTCTTGATAGAGTATACAATGTTAAATAGTTCAAATTCATGTTATATTTTTCTTTTGAGTTGACAATAATTTTACCAATTATTGTACTTATTTATTTAAACAAGAGACTCAAGACGGGCCTTATCCAGGTTCTGCCCAATTTCTCTATCCTACTAGCCCATGTTTAGAATAGTCTCTGGTCGTTAGGATCTATGGTTGAATGGAAGATTAAATATAACTCATAATAAAATACTTTATCATCTTTGTTCTCATCATTTCATTTTCAGACTTTCCTTTTAACCAAGTACATAACATATCATTCATAAAACTTTCACTTTACAAAGAGGTTAGTAGAACATTTATAGAAATTCACCAGTTTTCAATGTTTGTAATCTATAGGTTTTCTTATTTTAATATCTTTTACCTAGACTAATGTTTTTCTAAGTAGAACCTAGTCTCTATGATTTTCACAATCCCTTTTAGTCCTTTTCCTTGAAGTCCAAAATATTTCTAGGTTGTTGGTTAACCAGTTTGGCCTTGAACTAACTAGATTATTTATTTTAAATTAACTTAAATAAAAGTTACAACTTGTATTTATTCAACGTAGTTTCACCTTTACTTAAAGATAGATACACCATCATATAGACATAAAGATTTAGTTATTAGATATAAATAAACAATACGCTATAAACAACAAATCCAAATTGTTGTATATCTAAACCAGAAATATATGATAACAGAAATAACCCAATAAATAACAAGATCAAAATAGATAGAATGTTTCTCTTTATTATTAAACCCTCAAGGTAGGGAAACACCATACATCCACTCCTTAAGGAAGGAGAATACTCCACAAGCCATATGCTTGTTCATACAAGACTATTTCTCTTCATGTCCCTCCATGTGGAGTCTCTAGCCTCTATATAGGCCTCATACATACAATACCATGCATCATTACCATGGTTTACTCATACCATCAACTAATACCATGGGCCCTTACATTATTATTAACTACTTGTGGTCCCTTACATGACATGGGTTAACCACCTTATTTATTACTATGGCCCATCCCATTATTACATTATTACCTTGGGTACCTCCCTCGCTACCCCATATTACCCCCCCTAGTATATAACATTCCATCTCGCTTAGCATGTTTCGTCCCGAAAATGGAAGACACATAATAAGCTATACTCAAAAGAGTAGTCCACTGATACCATGCACGTGCATCTAGCCATCCAAGAGAAAGGTGAACCCTCGATCTCGCTGGTGCCTCGCTCGCTTGAGATGGAAGTTGACCGTGGCCGCTCTTCTGTTTTGTTGTGTAGTAGGTGGATCGTCTCTCCTTTGTATCGGTCATGTGACTACTTGGTTTCCATCTTGATGGTTGTCTTGCGAGGTGATGTGGGTGATGATATGTTGAAGTTTTAACCCACGGTGTCTTGTTCTTTAATTCACCCTGCTGAGGTGCCTGTTGTGGTGTCTTCTTTTCCAGTATGACTTCAACCACTGAGCCCTCCTCTAATGTATCATCACCTGTAACCTTTCCTTCTTCAGCCTCTGTTTGTGTCTGATTGTCGACCATCAACTGCTCATCATCTGATATGTCCGACCCTTGAACATCTTCTGCTTCAGCCTCCTTGGACTCTATCTGTTTATTAATGGAAATATCTTGTAATGTAATTTTCTTCTTTTTATACCAGAGCTTCAGGAATTTCTTCTGTACATTAATATTGATAGTACCTACTGATTCCATCCAAGGGTATCCCAAAACAACATCTATGTTATCCATATCAGAAGCATAAAAATCACTATGCAACACATACTTATCCATTGAAATCTTCAAATCCTTGTACATTTGAACATTCTCCTCATCAACTTGTGTATTTTCAATGTTTTTTGTTGGAACTTGCAATTTTTTTGCCAACTTAACATTGATGAAATTATGCTTGCAACTAGGATTTATAGAAACAATGATCTTCTCTTTCTGAATCAATCCATGAACCTGCAATAAGGATATACCAGTAGGAAATAACCCCATATGTTTCTCCTTAGTTTCCTTCTTTTTTGTAGCATAAGACCATTTGTCCATAAAGAGTTTTTCAAATTCTTCATCCGACAAGTCTTTCGACTGTTTGATTCCTAGCGATCTCCACCATCTGTCAGCATCCTCTTGCAAATTAAACAGTACAAAAGCCTTCCAAAGTATCCCATGTCTGAGCTTTATTGTTTGTAGGAATTCTTCAATAGTAGGACCCTCATCTTTCCCGATAAATTGTAGAGTCGTCATGAAGAGGGTTTTGAGAAAAACTTCTATGACTTGGCGAAAATTTGAAATTGTCACAGTTTCGTCAATATTGCTCAGAATCTCTATTATAACCTGTTTTTGGAAATATAACAACCATTCTGCATGTGCCCATGTGATAGAAATCCTGATCCAGGCACTAGAATTCCAGATCTGCACTGCTACTCTCCCGCCGTCACCTAAAATTTCTGAAAAAAGTGCTGATTTTAAATCAGCAATATCTCCCTCATCCGGACTCCGATTCCACTGATTTTTTTTTTTTTTTT
>APFE030290704.1:2821-41242 GCA_000404065.3 Pinus taeda
ATAATAAAAATAAACTTTAAATTTTAAATAAGACCTTCTCCCCATTTTTAAAAATTATATGTTCTAATATATTAAAAAAAATAAAACTATTAGATCGTGGATCACGCCTCCTCCCCATTATAAATTATATGTCCAAGAAATAATATCAATGGTATAAGTTTTTCCCGGTATGGACGTTACTTCGAAAGTTTATAGAATCGCGGTATGGACGTTACTTCGAAAGTTTATAGAATCGTTCAAAGTAAAGAGATTTAAAATAGAAAGACAATGATAATTTATTGAGGCGAGTTAAACGAAATCCAATTATTATCGAATACTCTGCAAGGTATTGATGGTAGACCTAACACAATTGACTCGTAGATTTAATTGATCTACGAAAACCGGAGCTGTGCCAGGTTCATTGGAAAGCAGAAATCTGATCACCTTGTGGTTTGGTTTATTTTAATTAATTAATTAATTAATTTTATTTTATTAAATTTAAATTATTTTATTACAGATTTTAAATTTTGGGAAATTTTTTAAATAAGAGGTACCAAAGTGAAATAAAAAATTATTTATTTTTGTCTAATTTCCAGAATCATTAATCCAATTAAGTTGAGTGACTTGGTGCTAGGCATCTTTGTATGTATTTGTACAGTTTTTTTTTTTTTAATTAATATATCATATCTTTTTATGGTTTTATGGACCTACGTTAAGGCAATTTCATGTCAATAGTTGTATTCTATTTTCAATTTTCACTTATAACTTATTTTATTAACATATTTGTATGTATCTCTATATTTTTTTATCCTTTTTCTTTGAATCAATATGTTATATATTTTTATAGAAACATACATTAAGAAGTTTTCATCTCAAGAGTATCTTCTATTCTCAATTTTCAATTACAACATATTCTATTAAAATTGTGCTGATTGTAATTTGAATATCCATGAGGGTTTTTTAATCTAATAGTTAATTGTCTACTTTCCACCCTTTTTCATAATATTTCAATCTCATCAACCCATCCCCATTTGCTGATGGACTGAGGATCTATCCAATTGTTGAATATTTTTGTTAGAATTGTAATTTAGACATTATTTTCATAATAGTGGGGCCCATTTTTGTCTCACTCTTTATAAAATTTGAACTTGAACCTGAAATCTAATAGAGTTAAATCCAACCCAAACCAATTAATTGACTAAAGTTAAACCCAACATAAACCAACTGATTTACTGTAAATCATTTTATTAACAAAGTTAGTGAAAGCGGAGATGAGATTGAAACACGGTTATATGCGTTTTATAACCGTGTATATAATTTGACTGAAACCCTGCGCTATTTGACAACCCTTTATCTTTCTCTTTACTGTTAGATTGCAAACATAGCCATTTGAAACGCCGACATCTCTCATTTTATTATTAGACTGCAAACACAGCCATGTGAAATGTCTGCATCGCTCTCAAAAATTGGCAATGGCATTGCTGAACAAGGAACGATAATGGTGTGAGAGGTGCGGTATGCAAATATGAAGTATCCGAAAGACGTGAATTCGAATTTTAACCTAAATTGAAATCGACTGTACGACTTGCATGCTAAATTTTTTAAAAGAAAGAGCCCTTAGTGAGCATCGTAAGTTTGACAAAGGAGGAGGAGGACGTCATTTCTAGGGCAAATGAATCATATCGCAAGAAGAAGTGCGCCAGAAAGAACCGATCCATAGTGCCAACGAAGTCCCTCCCCGCACATTGCTTGTTGTCAGCAGATGTTTCTTCTGTTTGACGCCCATTGGACCACAGGAAGTGCTTCAGCATCTTCTCCCCTTCCTCACCCATGAATCGCCGCGGAACGAACTTCATTGCCTTGTAGAACAGTTTCGGATCCTGGGTTGCAAATGGTTGGTACCCGCACAACATGTCGCCCTTCTTCACCGCATAACACCCATCGTGGGATTCGATGAAGAAATCTTCCTTGGCTTTCCCGTACTGCAGTGGAAAGGTGGCTCTATCCTCATCACTTCGTACGCAGTAGACCGAACCAGGGCCATGCTCTGGAGAGCCTTTCCATTTGTTGAAATTATAATTCCAACTATCGCGTCATTTATTTCAGAAAACCTCCTATTTATTTTCTTTCTTGCGATGCGATCTAATCACAGATCGCAAATCGCATTTATACCCACTACCTCCGTCTGTTCCCTTGAAGTCTTCTGATGCGACGTTGCGACGCGATACTATCGCATATCACAAATCATGTCCACGATTTGTTGCCCTCCGCTACGTCCTGTGACTTTTGCCGATTGCGATGTTGCGATGCGATCCGATTGCATATCGCAAATCGCACCCTTAGGATAACGTTCCACCCTGTGTTCCTATGCCGTTTGAAAATTCCGCGATGCGATCTGATTGCTATCGCAAATCGCAAATTTTGTCAAACAATCCCAGCCGTCCATTCATTTGATCTGATGGCCCATATTTGTTCCCGTCAAATACACGCCACCGCCATACTGCATTTACGCACTTAACCTGTTTTGTGTTCTCGAAGGAGGAAAAAGACCGCATTTCGCACTTTGCGCCATTACCTCTCACTCACTGCATTTAAAGAAGAGAACGTCCAAAGTGACAACAGGACAACCTCGAGCAGTTCAACCATTAATCAGTGATGGAGCATGTTCCATATTATATACCACCTGGTCAGAGGTCGACTGCAGAGCACCAGGAAAAGCCGATTTTGTTCATTAAGATCAGTAGATTGTATCAAAGATTATATCTGATAGTAAATGTGGTTGGTGGTTTATTAAGACACCTCCACGCATAGGTTAGTAGAGATATTTTGTAAACTGATGCTATATATATATATATATATATATATATATTATATATTATATATATTATATATAATATATATAATATATTCAGAAAACGATGTAATACGATGATGAGTATTAGAGCACAGTAGTGCAGACACAGAGTAAATTTTTTTTGGGAACTGAAGCATTCCTGTTGTAATCCCTCTGTTCAGAGGAAGACCCATTTTGTAACAGCAATTTTTTTTTTATGAATACGAAGGTTTTTTTTGTATGTGTGAACTCTGTTCTCAAAAAACAATTTTAGTTTCCGCTGTGTATAAACCGAGCATTGTTCTCTGTTAATCTTTGTTTAGAGTCATCAGAAATTCCCAACAGTGGTATCAGAGCTTGTCCAGGCTCTTTAAAGGTGTCAAAGAAGTTGAAGGAAGGAGTTTTTGCTGTAGCAGTTTCTCCAGCAGAGTGAAGACTCAGTCAAAGATCCATGTATTTCTGAAGTTAATTTTTGTGTTGCTGCTGAAGAAACAGTGAGTTATTTTAAAAAACACAGTCAAGTATTAGAAGCATAGTTTAGAGTGCTAGAATGGCTGGCACCAGCACTAGCATGGGTATGTTTAATACTCAACTCCCACAGTTTAATGGGAAAAACTATGATTATTGGGAAATAACCATGAGAGCTCTATTTGCTTCTCAAGATTTATGGGAATTAGTTGAATATGGGTTTGAAGAATCAGTAGATTAAAATGAGTTTAACAGGTTAACTCAGGCAGAGAAAGATTAATTGAAGAGAAATAGGAAGAAGGATTTCAAAGCTCTCGTATTTTTGTATAAAGCAGTGCATGAGAGTGTGTTTCCAAGGATAGCAGCAGCCAAGACATCTAAAGAAGCATGGCAAACTCTCAAGACAGCCTATCAAGGCATGGAGAAAGTGAAGACAACAAAACTATAGTTCTTGAGGAGAGATTTTGAGAATATATGCATGAAGGAGTCAGATAACATTGACTCATTCTTCACACATGTGATTGGTCTGGTCACACACATAAGGACTCATGGAGAAGTTCTTGAAGAAAGGAGGATTGTGGAGAAAATATTGAGGAGCCTACCCTCAAAGTTCCATGTGATTGTCACCACTATAGAAGAGACAAAGGATCTCTCAAACTTTTCAGTTGATGAACTTCATGCATCACTGATAACACATGAACAGAGGTTGAGTAGAAATGAAAACTAATCTCTAGAACAAGCCTTCAAGACATAAATGTCTTTCGGAAGAGGAAGAGGTCAAGGCAGAGGAAACAAGAGAGGAAGAAGCAGAAGCCAAAACAGAGGTGGTAGAAATAGTCCAGCAAAAACTCAAGGAAGAGGCAGCAATCCAAATCAAAACCATGGCCAAGGCAGCAGCCAACAAAGTGGACATCATCATACTCAAGGACAAAGGTATGAAAAATCCAATGTCCAATGTTATTATTGTAAAAAATATGGGCATTATGCCAATGAATGTAGGAAGAAGCAGCATGATATGACTAATAGATCAAGTGCAAATATCACTAGAGAAAATATCAGCCAAGATAATGTGCTTTTAGCTTGTAATATGGCTTAAACAAACATTGATGATATATGGTTTCTAGACTCCGGTTTCAGTAACCATATGACAGGAAACATAGCCTTGTTTTTTTCTTTAGATCAAAATGTGAAATCACAAGTCACACTTGGGACTGATAGTAAAATTTCTGTTATGGGAAAAGGAGAAGTTAAAATATTTACTAAGAAAAGTGAAAAGAAAACCATAGCAGATGTCTATTATGTTCCTGGAATGAAGTGTAACCTCTTGAGTATTAGTCAGCTCATCAAAAGGGGTACACTGTTTTCTTTGTGAATGATGTATGCACCATCATAGATAGAGCACCCAGCAAATGATGTATTGCTAAAGTGAAGATGACAAGGAACATGATGTTCCCTCTTAGAATAAAGGCAGATTTGAAAAACAAATAAGTAATTGCAGCAGTTACCCAAGAGGCTTTCCAAAGCGTACCAAAAGATGAAAATTGGTTGTGGCACTTGAGATTTAGATATCTCAACTTTGGAGGTATTAATTTGTTGAGTAGAAAAGGAATGGTAAGAGGATTGCCATTGATAGAGAAACCAGACAGCCTTTGTGAATGTTGTATCTTGGGGAAACAACACAGAAAAATTTTTCCATCAGGGAAAAGCATAAGGGCGAAAGCACCCTTAGAAATTGTTCACTCAGATGTATGTGGACCGATGCAAACTCCATCATTAGCAGACAACCAATATTTTCTAACATTCATTGATGATTTTACTAGAAAAACTTGGGTTTATTTTCTAAAGAACAAAAGTGAAGTGTTTGAAAATTTTCAAAATTTCAAAGCACTTGTAGAAAACCAAAGTGGGCTGCATATCGAAGTTCTAAGAACTGACAGAGGAGGTGAGTATATCTCCAAGGAATTCCTATGGTTTTGTAGAGAAAATGGAATTCATAAGCAATTTACAGCTAGGTACACTCCGCAGCAAAATGGAGTTGCTGAAAGGAAGAACAGGACAATCATGGATATGGCGAGGAGCATGTTGAAGGAAAAGCATTTGCCAAATGATTATTGGGCTGAAGCTGTAAATTGTGCAGCATATATTTTGAATGGGTGTCCTACAAAAGCAGTGATGAACAGAGTGCCGGAAGAAGCATGGAGTGGGAGAAAGCAAGGAGTCACCCACATGAAAGGTTTTGGATGTGTGGCTTATGCACACATTCCAGATCAGCTAAGGAGGAAGTTGGACAGCAAAGGGGAGAAATGTATTTTCATTGGATACAGTGAGGAATCTAAAGCTTACAGGTTGTATATCTCATCTACCAAGAAGATTTTTGTGAGCAGAGATGTTCAGTTCATTGAGGAGGAAGTTTGGGATGGAAGCATAGAGAAAACAGTGAATGTTAAAAACTATTTGTCTCATGATGAAGATGATGAGGAGATGGTTGAAATACATCTCCAAACAGCAGCGCCAACACAAGGGCAGCAAGCGACACCCTTGAGGAGAAATGAAAGTGCTTCTCCAAGCACACCACAAGGAGGAAATTCAAGTGCATCTTCAAGCACTTGTACACCAAATGAAAGAGGCAAGAAGTTCATAAATTTAAGTGATATTTATGAACAAGAGGCAGCAAATGAAGGTATGAATTCTTTGTTTGCATTATATTGTCATGTTGATGACCCTATTCATTTCGAAGATGCTATTAAGGATAGGAAATGGATAGAAGCTATGGATGAGGAGATCAATGCCATAGAAAGAAACAATACATGGGATTTGGTTGAGCTACCAAAAGGTAAAGAAGTCATTGGAGTTAAATGGGTCTACAAGACCAAAAGTAATGTTGAAGGCAAGATAGAAAAGCACAAGGCAAGACTGGTTGTCAAGGGATACAAGTAGCAGTATGGGAAAGATTATGAGGAGACTTTCGCACCGGTTGCAAGAATGGAAACCGTGAGAGCAGTGCTATCCATAGCAGCACAAAACAAGTGGAAAGTTTACCAAATGGACGTGAAGTCAGCATTCCTAAATGGAGTGTTAATGGAAACCTCCAGGCTATGAGAAGAAAGGCCAAGAGCACAAAGTGTGTAGATTGAAGAAAGCTCTTTATGGGTTGAAGCAAGCACCAAGAGTGTGGTACAGTAGGATAGATTCCTATCTACAGGAAAATGGATTTCAAAAGTGTGAGGGAGAACCCACCCTCTACATCGAAGAAAAAGATGGTAAAATACTAATTGTTGTGTTATATATTGATGATGTTATTTTTACAGGTAATGAAGACTACCTCATTAAAAATTTCAAATCAGTCATGAAAGAAGAATTTGAGATGACTGACATGGGTTTGCTGAGATACTTCTTAGGAATAGAAGTAGATCAAAATGAAAATGGTATTTTTATCTCACAAGCAAGATATGTTAATGCAATATTGGAAAGATTTAACATGCAAGAGTGTAAGGCACCAATGACTCCCACAGTAATGGGATTAAAACTCAGGAAAGAGGACAGCAGTAAGGATTTTGATCCTAGTTTGTACAAGAGCATAGTTGGCAGCCTCATGTATTTGACTGCAACTAGGCCGGATATAATGTTTGTTGTTAGTTTAATTTCCAGATTCATGGAGAGGCCAAAAGAAGCACATTGGCAGGCAGCAAAAAGAATTTTGAGGTATGTCAAAGGTACTAAAAGGTTTGGCATTCTATATACTGTCTCAGAATGTTCATATTTAATAGGATACACTGATAGCGATTGGGCTGGAAGTGTAGATAATCAGAAAAGCACATCTGGTTATGTTTTTCACATGGGTTCAGGAGATATTTCATGGGCTTCTAAAAAACAGCCTATTGTAGCGTTGTCTATAGCAGAGGCAGAATATGTGGCAGCTACAGCAGTAGCATGTCAAGCGGTTTGGATGAGAAGGATGTTAAGGAGTTTATGCCAAGAACAAACAAAAGGAACATCGATTTTTTGTGACAATATTTCAGCAATTGCATTATCCAAGAATTCGATGTTTCATAAGAGAACGAAACACATTGACACAAGGTTTCATTACATCAGGGAATTGGTAAGCAATGGAGAAATTGTTTTAAAACATTGCAGGACTCAAGAGCAGGTTGTAGACATTCTGACCAAGCCATTGGAATAGAAAAGTTTTGAATTTTTGAGGAAATTTTTGGGTATGACTGATAACCCAGCAATTGAAATTAAAGGGGAGTGTTGAAATTATAATTCCAACTGTCGCGTCGTTTCTTTCAGAAAATTGCCTG
Source organism: Pinus taeda (assembly GCA_000404065.3). Lineage (NCBI taxonomy): Eukaryota > Viridiplantae > Streptophyta > Pinopsida > Pinales > Pinaceae > Pinus > Pinus taeda. Next base: position 10,403 of record APFE030290704.1, read on the forward strand.
TTTCCTTTCTTTCTTGCAACGCGATCTGATCACAGATCATAAATCGCATTTATACCCACTGCCTCCATTTGTTCCCTTGAAGTCTTCTGATGCGACGTTGCGATGCGACACTATCGCATATCGCAAATCGCGTCCACGATCTGTTTCCCTCCACTACGTCCTGTGACTTTTGCCGATTGCGATGTTGCGATGCGATCCGATCGCATGTTGCAAATCCCACCCTTAGGATAACGTTCCACCCTGTGTTCTTATGCCGTTTGAAAATTCCGCGATGTGATTTGATCACTATCACAGATCATGACTTTTGTCAAACAATCCCAGCCGTCCATTCATTTGATCTGATGGCCCATATTTGTTCCCGTCAAATGCATGCCACCGCCATACTACATTTATGCACTTAACCTGTTTTGTGTTCTCGAAGGAGGAAGAAGGCCGCTTTCTGCACTTTGTGCCATTACTTCTCACTCACTGCATTTAAAGAAGAGAACGACCAAAGTGACAATAGGACAACCTTGAGCAGTTCAACCATTAATCAGTGATGGAGCATGTTCCATATTATATACCACCTGGTCAGAGGAGGACCGCAGAGCACCAAGAAAAGCCAATTTTGTTCATTAAGATTAGGATATTGTATCAAAGATTATATCTGATAGTAAATGTGGTTGGTGGTTAATTAAGACACCTCCACGCATAGGTTAGTAGAGATATTTTGTAAACTGATGCTATATATATATATTCAGAAAACGATGTAATATGATGATGAGTATTAGAGCACAGTAGTGCAGAGACAGTAATTTTTTTTTTGGAACTGAAGCGTTCCTGTTGTAATCCCTCTATTCATAGGAAGACCCATTTTGTAACATCAATTTTTTTTCTTATGAATACAAAGGTTTTGTTTTATGTGTGGACTATGTTCTCAGCAAAAAAATTTAGTTTCCGCTGTGTATAAACAGAGAACTGTTCTCTGTTAGTCTTTGTTTGGAATCATTAGAAATTCCCAACACCATTGAGTCCCCCATGTGCTTTAGCAGCTCCGCGGACCTCTTCGGCGAGATCTTTGTGCAATTTGCTGCCGGCGTCTGCAATATATTTGAGCATACTGGTAAAATAAATGTGCAGTCCCCCGACAACGTTGAAAGCGATGTAAAACATAAGATTATTGTAGGCCTCTTCTCTCTTCAGGCCGAACTGCTTTTCGGCCACATCCAGCGCAAAAGTCACATTCATCCATAGGAAATTATAGAGTTTGTGATAATATTTGGAGACGAGGAAGAATGGCAGAGGAAATAAATGGATGGTGAGATCATCCAAGAATTTCGAAAGGATGCTTGAGCTTATGGTAGGAGCGACCACAGTAGCCAACCACTTTATAATACAGGAAGGATCGTCGGTTTCGAGGTTCGCTGGCCCGGGAGCCACCGTGTTAGCGCCAACAATGGACCGGAAGAGAAAATTACACAGCAATTGATCGATCTGATCATTGAAACTTGCCTTCCCGCTACTCGACATTTCATTCTCGAGGGCCACGTTGAGCTCATGGAACACCTTGGTAAAGTCCAGAAAATTTCCCTCTTGATTTGTGCAGAGTAAGTCAAGGCACCAGCTCTTAAGCCTGTGATGTTTTTCACAAGATGGGTCCATAAAAATGGTAGACCTGTATCCCCTGGTGAATTTGAGGCTGGGCATGTAAGAGCCTGCCAGATAACTCTTATCCACCTTACTCAAATCATAGAGCATGGGGAAGCTCTTACCATCCAACAATATTATGATTCGATTGTAGGAGAAGAAAGGCGGACCAGACGACATATTCACTCTGAACACTGTGCTCTTATACTTCTCCACACGACGTTCGAAGAATTTACCTGTTCCTTTGAAATATTCAAATCGATCCAAGATGGCTCCAACAAAGGGAAGGCCATAACTTCAAAGGATCTCCATTATAGCAGCCCTCTCTGGTGCGGCTGCGTTTGCTATCTTCATCGTCTTGAGAGTCGCTAAACTTACTGAAATATGGTAAAGAACCCTTAGGGAACCTAATGTATTGTGCTGTGGTGGAAGGTAGCGACTATATAACACAGACAGGGCATGAGGACTTGCGAACCACATGCAATATAGTTTCATCTAATGAGTTCTACGCCATTTCCAAGGCAACACAGTTTCGAAATAAGTTATTTATATTATACAGAAATTAGAATTATAGTGAATAACTAGTTCTCTTAATAGTTTAATATTATTCATCATGATTGTATTTTTATATTCTCTATAAATATTTTTACAAAATGTTGGTCCTGCTGAGCTTTAATATCCAATTGATTTGGCTCATAGATACTACATGTATTTCTCGTAGACTAGAACTTGAGTTGATTGAGTGATGAAGTAGGTTGTATGACACAATTACCATAAACTTTTGTGGGGAGAATTGAAGTGGAAAATAGATAATGAAAACATATAGAAAAATCCATTGGACAAATATTTTACTTTAGAAACCATAATTAGGAAAATCAATAATCTTTTAAGTTTTATTACTCTATATTTTTCTCCAAATGTAAAGCTAGATTACGATTAACGTTGAACTTAGTCTAAACTTGAGACCATTTCACTCATTAAATCACCCTTGGTCTTTAACAAACCATTCTTTTCACTAGCCTTACATCATGCTCTATTTATAAAAAAACCCTAATTCTAACACCAAAATCAATTATAGAAACTTGAATCTCATTGGCAAAGATCCTAGGAATCTCAATATTTCTAACCATTTTTGACACAATTCAATTGCATTCAATCACCACTTAGCTACCAGTCGATTTTTGATATCCATCAACCATGCACATCCATTAATTACACAATAAATCTATAGAAAATCCAAGAAATTTTGCAACTGCTAATATGAACATGTTACGTCCCTATACTACTAATGTAACCCCTTATTGTTATTAGTGCAACCTCCTTTTATATTTTTGTGCCCACGTAGTCACCATATTGTTACTATTGTGCCCCATAGAAGCCCACTACTGTTATTGTTGTGCCCTTAGATTATTATTGTTATGTTGGCTCTGATTATATTATGACCCCTTAGACTCCTATATATAGAAATGAGGTATTGTCATTCGTATCATCCAAGAATTGTTCATTTGTGTAATGTAAAGGAGGTTTCCCCCTCAAAGAGGTTGATTTTTAAGGCTTTGATCTTGCCTTTCTATCTTTTTGTGAGTCATTTTCATAACATTTTGTATCAGAGGTTTAGATTCTAGGGTTTCACTGCTCCAAACAGGTCCTTGTGGAATTTTCGCTATAACTTGTTTTCTACGACATTTCAGAAGATAAAAATAAATAAACCCATTTGAGACAAATCGTTATACACCTCAGGTCTGAATTTTAGTTCTTGTTTTGCTATATTTTTAGATATATGATTTGAGGAAGTTAGGATTCTTGCAAGCTCCAAAATTCAGTCTCAAACAGGTCATCGTGGAAGTTTCGCTATAATTTGTTTTCTACGAAGTTTTAGACTCTGAAATAAAAACCCATTTGAATTGAAATCGTAGTGGATCTTGGACCCCAATTTTAGATCTTGTTGCGCTACATTTTTTGAGATATGGTCTGAGACATTTAGGGTTTTTAAAGGCTCCTGAGTTACACCCCAAACAAGTGACCTTGGGAAAATTGTCATAATTCTCTCTCTGTGCATCTGATTCAAATTTCATAAAAAGTGATAGAAAGAAGATGAATAATAGTTTGTTGGGTATCACTTTTAGAACCTAAGGTCAAAACAGTGACATGTGGCATGTTGTTGAAGTTAGTTCTACTTAACTAGTCTATAATTAGGTCATCGTGGGAGACTTGACATAACTCTTCCTTGCAGAATTCAATGTTGATCAAACTTATGGGGTTAGAAAGAGGACGCAGAGGGCTACCATAGTTTGTAATTTTGGATCTTGGAGATCTAAACTTTCAAAGATATAACAGATTCAAGATCAAGCTCCTAAAATCACGGAAAAGAATAACTCGAACCAGGAAAATAGAAACACCTAGTAATCAAAATTGGATGGATGATTTGAAGAATGCAATCAGAGGTAAGATACATAATTTTGTCTATGTAATGGAAGCTGATATCAATGGTATGAAAACATATTGGAAGAAATGCATGGAAGATTTGAAGAAATATGTTATGAAACTAGCTCACAAAAGATAGAAAAGAGAGATAAATGCCTTAGAATTGAGCCTCTTCGAGGGGGCAACCTCCTTTACATTACACAAATGAACAATTCTTGGATGATACAAATGACAAGACCTCCTTCCTATATATAGGAGTCTAAGGGGTCATAATATAATCAGAGTTGACATAACAATAATGATGTAAGGGCACAATAATAACAATAGTGGGCTTCTATGGGGCACAATAATAACAATATGGGGACTACATGGGTACACAAAAATATAATAAGGGGGTTGTATTAATAACCATAAGGGGTTACACTAGTAGTATAGGGGCATAACATGCCCCACTCCTTCAAAAAGTGTTGTTCTCAATGCTTGAGTAGTTCTTGATGCTGCTATATAAAATTCTTGTCCTCCCATGGGGAATCTCCAATGGGTAAGTTCTTCCACTTGATGAGATACTTTGAAGTTGATCAATTTCATAGTTGTCGAGTTCTTTTCCTATGATTGCTCCAGGTTCCAATATGATTTTTCTTTCATCTTCAGGTTTTGGCAATATTGTTTGAATTGGGATCTTCTGCAACTTTTGAATGAATGGACACACTTCTTCATCCTTCTTCCATTCATACCTTGTTTCATTTATCAAATCAGGTTGGATAATATAAATAACACAAAACAATACTTCCACATCCTCATCCTTTTTTGAGAGTTCATCTGCAACAAAAATTTTCTTCCCTTTTCTGTATATGTTGTGAAAGTCATAACCCAACATATATGTGACCCATTTTTTTTGTTCTTCTAAAGATAATATTTGTTCTAAAATGTATTTAAGACTATCATGATCCATTTTTACCTTGAAGTGTCTTCCCATTGGGTAAGGTTGCCATTTCTTAAGTGCATGTAGTATTTCCAACATTTCATTCTCATAAATAGCTTGCTTGAGATGTAGCCATAAAAATACCCAATCACTTACATCAAAACTTTTTTCAATGCGATGTTGATCTACCTGTTCTTTCATTCGATTCTACACCAAAGTGGTGTTATCCTTTAAAAGTTGGAGAACCAGTTGTTGATGCTCGATGTGATCTTTCACTACTTGAACCTTTTTCTTCTTGATATGTCCTTCTATCTTGATAGTTTGAGGAGTGGTAATTCCGTCCAATGCGTTACAAGATATGGTTGGATTCATTTCTTCTTTCTTGATGTGATATTTCGCTTCTTGGCCCCTTTTTCTTCTTGATATGTCCTTCTATCTTGAGAGTTTGAGGAGTGGTAATTCTTGCCAATGCTTTACAAGATATGGTCAGATTCATTTCTTCTTTCTCTGGGGTTGGTTCTTGATGTATATCTTCTTCTTTTGATGTTTCTTGATCCTTTTCTTCATCCTCTTCATAATCTATGTAAAATAATTTATTCTCAGCACACTTATGACCTTTAGTGCATTTGCTATCACAATTGTAACAAAGCCCTTTTTCTCTTTTTTCTTCCAATTGTTGTGGTGTAATCCTTGTAGGTTGTGGGAGGCTAGGAGAAACAACACTTCCATCTTTATAGTTGTGAGGGGTAGACTTCCTCGTTGATAGTTTGAGGAGTGGTAATTCTGTCTAATGCGTTACAAGATATGGTTGGATTCATTTCTTCTTTCTTGATGTGATCTTTGACTTCTTGGTCCCTTTTTCTTCTTGATATGTCCTTCTACCTTGAGAGTTTGAGGAGTGGTAATTCTTGTCAATGCTTTACAAAATATGGTTAGATTCATATCTTCTTTCTCTGGGGTTAGTTCTTGATGTGTATTCTCTTCTTTTGATGTTTCTTGATCCTTTTCTTCCTCCTCTTCATAATCTATGTAAAATAATTTATTCTCAACACACTTATGACCTTTAGTGCATTTGCGACTGCAATTGTAACAGAGCCCTTTTTATATTTTTTCTTCCAATTGTTGTGTACCCTTGTAAGTTGTGGGAGGCTAGGAGAAACAACGATTCCATCTTTATAGTTGTGAGGGGTAGACTTCCTTGTTGCCAAAATTTTGTTTTCCACTTTGTAACAAAGCCCTTTTGCTCTTTTTTCTTCCAATTGTTGTGGTGTTGCTCTAAAGAAGGTGTTGCTCTTTGTATCCTCATAATGTGCTATAATTTACTTTGTGAAAATTGACCACGTAACAAGTGGTTTACAAAAACAAAGCCCTTTATACCATAAAAATTGATCTTGTTCCAAATATGAAGATGTAGTACATACCTTTTGTAACAGTGGTACACCATTGATCCGAATTGGATCCATGAAAAATAATCAAAAGAACCATGGTTGTAACAGGTCGGGACAAACTTCAAAGAATTGAGAGCAGTGATCAAAAACACCTTTAAACTAGTGGTAGTTGGCAGCCAACGTCGAACGACGAGGACCTCAGTCAAGGCGCGCTGACTAAGGCCCATGGAGACTGCGCAGGAGGCAAAATCAGCCCCTGGGAAGCCCAAATTGGGAAATAGAGGGAGTTTCTGATGCACGATTAGTGCTAATGATGCATCACTAGGCAAAAACATTCAAAAATTAGGGACCCCAAGTGCTTGGTCGCATGGTAGCCGAGAAAACCGTGGGGAAAAAGGCTAAAAGCTAAGGTGGGACCCACTCTCTAAAAGCTTGTGGTATTCATCGAGGCATCCTTGGGCAGTAAGCAGATTTGGTGAAAATGGAGCGATTCCACTCAGCGCCTGATGCATGGCAAGTGGAGGAGAGAGAAAACCACCACTCATCGTGCACTAACAGTCAAGCAAGTCAACCGCGCGAAATGAGAAAATGGCATTGGATCTGGGGGATTCATATTGAACGGTTGATATTGCACCCGGCGGTAAGACCAGATGTAACGAGGGATTAAGATGCAATCTAAAATAATTTGATGTCCGATTTGATCGCTAAGGTGGTGGATGACTCATTCCATGATGTAACTGAAGAACCGAACCAACGAAACAAGGTGGCACAGTTCGTAGGAGGACAAGTGGCCGCACCCTATGAGTCTAATGATGACGTCGAGACAGGAAACTCCAAGTGAAGCTGTAACAGGTGATCTAATGGATTTGGAAGAGGCATCGAGTAGCCATGATCTCAAGTGGCTTTAAAGCCATGCACAGACTAGCAGAAGGGACACACATTCACGGAAGAATAGAGAAAGTAGACAAAGAAAGCAAAAAGCAGTGAGAAGACAAAGGGCCGAGTTGACCAAAGGCAACATCGAGCACCAGAGGGCTTGAGAAATTCGATCCATTCCTGAGAGGGATCTATCAGGATAAGCACCACATTGGGCCCCTTCCATTGTAGGCTCGAGAGGTCCAAAAAAATGGTAAGGATAAGAGTCTGTGTACTCTAGTGGCTTGCGGAATCCAAGAACCACCCTGCCAAGTTGTCCTGTGATAGGAGACTCATATTGAGCTCCTTCTTTGTAATTCTCTGCTTTAAGACATAAATAAAGAAAGCCACCACTGAAAGCTAGACAGGAGATGTAGCCCTGGAGGATAAGGTGAACTCCTTATTAATTTCTTGTGTTCTTATATTTTCTTACTGTGTTTCTCTGTTGTCTTCCATTTTCAAGTGTTTATGTATTTGCAATCTCATTGATCTGTTTCTTAAATAACCTAGACACACACCAACACATGAGTCTGTAATACCTCCATTTAATAATTCTTAACTGAGATCACTCCTAGGGTGACTATTAGATCAAGTGGTATTAGAGCACTAGGCTGTAAGGTTAGACAAGCTTGTGTTTGTTTAGTTGTTGAACGCTTACTAGATCAAAGCTCAAATTAGGAGAAGGAAAGTTGGTCGAAACTAATCGTGAGATTGGGAGAGTCTATCCTCGGAAGACCATGTCAGAAGAAGGTTCTGTGGGGCTAGACCCTCAATTTATAGAGGGTTTCCTAGCTATAAAGTCTATGGTAGAAGAAATGTATAAGGACTTTAGAAAGCATAAGGATGAAGATTCATCAGGCTCTAAACAAGATAAAGAAGAAGATGAATCTCATTCCCATGACCACTCAAAAGGAAAAGGGAAAGAGGAAAACTTTCTCACACCTCCTAATAGCTAGATGTTAAATTCGACTTGCCTATATATGATGGAGAGCTAAATGATGAAAAGTTGGACAATTGGATTAGACAAATTGATGGGTATTCCAGAGTAAAGAACATCGACTCATATAAGAGAAAAATTCAGCTAGCAAGCCTATAACTAGGAGGCACTGCCTTGGTTTGGTGGGAAGGTAGAACCCAAGCTGACATGAAAAGACATGGTAAGACTATCTCTGTCTAGAGTGACTCTGTTTCTGCCATCAATAAGCAATTCTATCCATTGGCCTGCATGCAACAAGCGTTGATGAGTTGGAAAACTCTTTGGCAGTTGAAAGGGCAAATTGTGCAAGGGTACACTCAAGAATTTAGAAAGAGAGCATTGATTCTAGGGATCTCATTAGACTCACCAGAAACTCTTTTGAAGTACATTGGTGGTCTACATAGCTACATGAGGTACACCACCCTCATGTTTAATCCCACCAGTATAGATGAGGTATCTGTACAAGTTACTCATCTAGAAGCTAGAGGAAAGAATATAAATGAATCAATCACAAGAAAATGCCAATGGTATTTCATTCAAAAAATAGTGTCATATGCATATGAATGAATCAATCACAAGCAAATACTGTGTTATTCAAACAAATTGTAAAGTAGAATAGTTTTGGAAGGTAACACGCTGACAGGTAGAAAGATTGATATAGGGTATTAATTATATTTTGGGAAAATAATATCCCATAAAAATGTGGCTCCTAAATTTTAAAACACGTCAGAGAGGAAGGTTATACCAATTTTTTAAACGTCAAATACGAGAAAAATACCTCATGACGGTCATTTATCCTGTCAAATTCCAACCCTGTATACATATATGCGTTCTGGAATTCGAACCATTATGCATTCTGGAATTCGAACCATTGACCAAGATACATGAAAATCTCCTCTCCTCTCTAGATTTACGGTGTTAGCAGTGATATTTTGGCTAAGCACTTCATATTTTTCATTAGATATGGTCGTCGTATGCTTTTTTCCTCATCTTTTCCTTTATGATGGAGAAACCAATTTAACCTAAGTTACATTTTTTTCTCCTCCATAGTCCATCTGGAAACTTTCATGCCTTGACGCCTCGATAAGAACGCATTTATGATGATTTCCTTTTCATGATCATCTTAACCCTACATTTATAGGACCTTGATCCAAGGGTTGGCAATTGCTAGGGTTCTGGCGACTCACTGTTTAGCAGAGAATAGGCATCAATTGGCACTCATTTTGCTTTGTCGCGGAGGAGGGTTTTACCTCCTGGTTTTCTTACAGCGGTGGGGAAAGGAACTCTTCTGGGGTGTGACAACGCAAACCTTCTCGCTTGCCAAATTTCGTATTGGTAAGAATTCCATTAGCCAATCACTTCTTGGTTTATTTTTATAACACTTATGCATGGTTTCCACTTACCTATTGTTTTTCTCTAACCCAAGTATAGCTAGCATAGAGTCGAAGAGGGTACTCTCGTAGTTCCTGACTAGGGTCGATGCTTCTTCCCTTAATTCCCGAGGTAGCAGTTGAAAAACTTGTACTATTACATATTTTTTTTCCATTGACAACAAGAAAACATTTACCGAGTCCTTTCAACCCATGACCTCGGCTCTTTCCATAGGTCTCCTCAAAGCATAAGGCAAGGAGTCGATAAGGTTAAAGGAGCATTTTGTCGTAGGTAGCTATTTCTAAAGGTTGGAAAGTTCGATTTGCCAGAACCATGCTTGTTTCCCTTTCATTTTCTCCCTTGAGTCATTGTTCCTCTTTTTTTTCTTTTTAGAAAGAAGATCCATAGAGGTCTACCTTTCGGTTTCATACTTACCTTTTCATTTTTTTCCTTTCACAGGTGCTTCATAGCTTTGGGGTACACTTCAATTGGATAAACCCTTGGCTTTCTACAATTATCATTATGGGTTGACATTTCTAGGTGTATGTCGTTTCAATTTTATTTTTTTGCTCCTTTTATGTGGATGAGTTTCCTTTATCTCGACCCGAGCACCCAAAAATGTGGTCATATAGCGTTTACTATCAATGCGGAATTCTCATGGAAACAATCTTGGTTACTTGCTTATTTTTAGGGTGTTTAACTCCTATGAGTTGACTACTGTAAGGACAGTGTTCAATTGTGTTTGATCCTCTTCGCCTTGATATTCAACGTTATGAAATGTATACTCTTTTCCCATGTTCAGTACTATTTTCAATTTTCTTTTAATTACGGTGTCTGGCCCTTACTACTGTAACCCTATGTAATAATTAAGGTTTCCCAATTTCCATACATGACCATGTTTCATCTTGTGATTTCTGTTCTCATGTATTTTCCCCATTTTGCAGTAATGAAATTTAATCGTCTTGAAATGGTGCGATGGTAATTACATTTTGTTTTCATAGCTTTTCTCTAGCAAAGTAGTTGTTGTTTTGGTTATAATTTACATACTAGCTACAACACTCGATTGTTTTCTTTCATTCACAAATCATTTTGATGATGCGACATTATTTGATTACACAAGTCTATGGTATAAACCACTGGAGCTAGCACAATGCCATGCAATTTATTTAAATCTACCCATAAGCATGGTTCCTTCTCTACATAATCACTCTCAGGGACAATATACAACGAACCAAGTCCTGATCCATGCCATAAATGGGAAATTTCTTGGGTTACCGAGCATCACCCAAACAAAGCATGTTGAAACATAGCAGCGGATTATGGAAGTGGGATAGAGAAGGTGTTAAGGAGTTGTTGCGTCAGTTCAAGGCTCTTTTGGAAAGGAGTTAGTTCATCAGTTCAAGGAGCTCTTTTGGAGATGAATGATGGTTGAGTATTAGTGTCTGTATAAATGAATTCCTTGAGCTTTGAATAATATCTTTAAACACTGATATAAACAACATTAAAATATTTATTCGCCCAAGGATGGCAAAGATAAATTCATATAACATTAAAAAATTTAAACACTGATATAAACAACATTAAAATATTTATTCGCCCAAGGATGGCAAAGATAAATTCATATAACATTAAAAAATTTATTAGCCCCAAGGATACGAAAGATGTGTGAGGATGGAAAGATGAGAATAACTAGCATGAAGATGGGAAAGATAAGGATGGAGAAGGTGAGTAAGCATATCACAACTAATTTTATATTAAAATGAATCATCTAATTAAAAAAACAAACATTTAAAATAGTTTATCTATTTTTTAAAAATATTTTTTGATTAGACAAAAATATAATTAAAAAAACATTTAAAAATATAATTAAAAAAACATTTAAAATACTTTGTTTATTTTTTTAATATATTTTTTCATATTGTTTCAAGAGAGACAAAAATGAATTGTCTCTGTAGTGATAAAAATGAAATGTCTTTTAAGAAATGTAATTGAACAATCATTTAAAATAATTTGTTTATTTTTTTTTAAATATATTTTTTCATATTGTCTCAAGAGAGACAAAAATGAATTGTCTATAGTGAGACGAATGAAATTGTCTATTAAGAGACAATAATTCATGTGCTCAATATTGTTTTTATAGAGACAACCTTTTAAGACAATAATTTGAGACACGCGATTAAAGACAATACTTAAAACAATATATAAGTTTTTTTTTTTGTCTCAACTTAAGAGAATTTACTTAAAAATTGTATTAAATATTGTATTAAAACACCCTTTTTTATAATAGTGTCATATATTGATGCAATAAAGATCTTATTATGCTATGTTGTAATTTAAAGCATACTTAACATAATGTTTATGGCTTCATCATTAAACCCTCTTAGCTAAACTGCCCGAGATCATTTTTGTTACCAATATAAGCTCCTCTTCTTTTTTTTTCCGTAGAAAAAGTTATAATTTTATTCTTGATGACAAAATTACATTTTGTAGATGCTAAAAAGCATATGCATATGTCCTGTGCCTGTTTTCACAAGATGCAAGGCAGACAAAAAGTATAAAAAAAAAAAAAAATGTCTATTATTTTTTCCTCCCTTTCTTCTTTTCCACCTTACACCAACTTCCAGTATTGGGAGTGGTTGTTACAATGGAAAGATGATTTTCAGTGAGAGTGTCTTTGTCAGAATCAGATCCTTCTGATCCATGTGTTCGCTTGATGCCTGTTATTTCCATCCCTGTTAGTTGAGATGTTTTATGCTGTGTTTGGTTGCTGGAATCTTCCTCCTCTTTTAGTGCGCTCTTCTAGTTCTTTTGATCCTCTCTTTCTGCTTGGTATGTTGTTGTTTCTATTGTTTCTACTTATTCCTCCCGAGAGGCTATACATTGCCATCCTTTTGGTTGTTTCTGTTTCTTTTTGTTCCATTTGGGAGTTTTTTTTGCTTTAGGACAGGCGCTATGGAGGTGTCCTGTTTGTAGACATCCATAGCATCGAAAATCTGTGTTTTCATAATCTAGTGGTTGTGTCCATTGTGGATTGTTTAAATTCAAGTTTATGCTTTCTGGTAGTCCCTTGTTGAGATCTACATCCACACATATCCTGGCAAATGTGAGTATCCCCCTTGAGATTCTATCTTCATTTGTCTTTAGGTATTTTCCCAAAACGTTCCCTATAGCGATTAATACCTTGTGATGCCAAAAACGTAATGGGAGGTTGTGCAACTTGACCCACACTAGCATCTTTGATACCACCATTGTGTTGGCATCGAAATCCGGGAACCATGGGGTCATAAATAGTTCTGCATTGCCCCACAACCATGACCCTTTATTAAGGATGTATTCTCTTTCTTGTTTTGTTCTAAATCTGACTATAAAAAAACCTTTGGGGCATAGATATATCTCACAGTTTGGAGACCAGGCCTCGTATATCCATTAGTGTAGAACATCATATTTTGGCGAAAACCCATTGAATCTACATATAACTGAATTGGAATAAAGATCTGTGTACATGTTTCTTACCTCAGGCATGGCAATGGTGAGTGTAGGATTCTCAGATTTTTGTTCTACAACGTAGGGTCCTGGGAGCTCAACTGTCACTGTGGTTTTGTCCTGCACTTTTCCCTTGCCTTTGACTGCTTCCTCGAAAGAGCTTGTTCTTTTTTATTTGGTTCCAGCATTTCCACCCCTCAGTCACAGGTTAATTATGATGGTTGTGTCTAAGATTGTCCCGTAAGTTGTGGCCTAAGTAGATTAGGTTTTACTGGTATGCTGATATACCCAGATGGTTCTGGATCTTGTTTTTTAGCTCCTAGATCTTCCTCCCTTCCCAAATCCTCCAGCAGATAGTTTTTCCTTCCATTGTTTTAATGAAGATTTGTAATAGATCCTCTTATTTTGGGTGTTCGTCTCCCTACAGTGTTGTTGCATCTGTTACCCTTGTGCCTAGGTTTATCAGATTGGATCATCCCATTACTTCCTCACAGAGCTTCATCCTGGTCCAACATCTAGGTGTTGTGAGCTTGAGAGTCCTGAAGCAGATATCGTAGAGGGCCTCATTGTCCAGCACCATACACTCGTCGACATTCTCTACTAGCTGATGCACAAAAAGTGTAGTATTGTAAGACTCCACGACAGTATCAGACACCTTGGGAGATGGGAAGACAAAGAAAGTGTGCTTCATTCTATCAGCGCATTCCTCTCGGATCTTAGAGATCAAGAGGGTTCCTATTCTAGATCCAGTTCCTCCTCCCAAAGAGTGATACGTTTGAAACCTTTGCAGGTGATCACAGTTCTCGACCTTCTTCCTGACGACATTAAGATCATAATCAATGAGATTGGCTCCCTCAGTGTAATGGCCCTTGGCCCAGTTGTTCCCAGTCCTGGACTGGCCAAAAATGAATTTATCAGGCCTAAAGACTTCGCCATAAGGCTGGATCCTCACATTGTCCATGGTCCCGAGCTCCAGATCCATAAGCATAGCATGGGGAGCAGATCGCCCACAACTCACCTCATTGTAGTTAGCATTAACACTTTCGAGATGTAGATGTGAAGTGGCTTGGTATCTCCTAGTGTGATCGATTCCGTGCTCATCACAGGTAACTTCCTAGATCTTGGTGCTAATCTGGTGGTCGCATTGCCCGCCTTGAATGTGCAAGATTTCATGCATCATGGCGATCTGAAATCTTGTGACACGGGATATAAAACCCTCCTAATTAAATTTAATTAGATTACAAATTTTAGAAATATTAGAGAATATGATAAATTGGAACACTTTTCTTATAAAATTTAAACCTCAAACTAAACATCCCACAAACCAAATAATTTAAAATTAAAAAATGATAAATCTTCTGATGTTTGAAAAAGTTGTGACGATGCCAAAACGAGACAGAAACATTGTTATCTGAATTTATGGTTTGAGTGAAAACAGATTTATGTGAAAGGGCTGCAGTTAAAATGGAGTTGTGTGAAAATTTGGCATCTTTCTCACTTTATTCTTGGAAACAAAACCAAGTGCACTCACATGTTTAATAGAAAGAGTTTTTATGGTGGATGAGAAAAAGGTTTGAGATTTATAAGTTTTGAGAGGGATCAAATCTATTTAAACGTCTGATTTATCAACTTCTTAGAGGGATCAGATCACTCTAGGTGCAAACATTTTCTCAAATTTTGAACCTAGAAAAAGGTTTGCACCTAGAGAGGTTTGATCCCTCTAGGCACTTGATAGATCTTAGGATGAATCTAGATTGGTGTAATAGTAATATTAGTAATTAAAAGGTTACATCTTTGGTATACATTTGAGTGTGAGTAGTCTTGTAACATAATTTTATGTTTGAAAAATAATTAAAAAATACTTATAATAAAATTGTTATATTTCTGAACTTACACTTATGTGATTCTTAATATTTTTTAAAAGATTTTTAAGAATAATTACATAAATGTTTTCTATCCTCTACTAAGATTCTTCATTAGGATAAGTATGAAGGACTTGATCTAACATGAATAAATAGTATTGGGATGCTCTAGAGAATTCCAACGCTAAAGACAATTCCAATTCCAACTATTAGTAATATTGGAATTGTGTGGAGCATTTTAACACTATTTATTCATGTTAAATCAAGTTCTCCATACTTATCCTGATGTTGAATTACAATTAAAAAAAATTCAAAAAGTAAAAGCAAGAAAACATTCATATAATTATTCCAAAACAATTTTAAACCAAAAATGTTATATTTAAAAATAATATATATAATAATTATAATAAAATTCAAAAAAATATCGTTTCTTTTATCTATTAAAAAATTATTAAAAAATGATTAAAAATTATAAATAAAATGATTTAGGTTTATTTTGAAATAAAACCTTTATAAATTTTTATTTAATTATTAATATTTATAAAATGAATATAAAAATTGAAATCATTATTTTATGTATATTCACGTTAACACAACGATTTATAACTTATAAAAAGAAGAGAAAAGTCGACACGGCTCTCGATAACAAAGCTATTTGGCAACTTGGGCGAGGGCGTACTGTCTCTCTTCCGTTTTCCGAGAATCTTAGTTGTTACCATTTGACTGTCCCGTTACCACTGCATTCTCATGCCAATGGTATTGTTTAAATCAATCTAGGTGATCTTTTTTTCAAATGATGTTTTGTCAAGAGATTTGATTTTTTTTATGGGTTGGGTAAATTCAGAGTTAAAATAGATTTTTTTTTTTTTAAATAGGTCATATTTTATATAAATACTATGGATCAATATCATAAATTTTCAATATTTGGATTTATATCTGGATCTATAAATTAAGTTTAGTGACTCGGTGCTATGCATCTTTGTATCTATCTATACAGTTTTTTATTTTTTTTTGAATTAATATATCATATTTTTTTATGGTTTTATAGACCTACATTAAGGCAATTTCATGTCAATAGTTGTATCCTATTTTCGATTTTCACTTATAACTTATTTTATTAACATATTTGTATGTATCTCTATATTTTTTTATTCTTTTTCTTTGAATCAATATGTTATATATTTTTTATAGAAACATACACTAAAGAGGTTTTCATCTCAAGAGTTATCTTCTATCCTCAATTTTCAATTATAACATATTCTATTAAAATTTTGCTGATTGTAATTTAAATATCCATAAGGGTTTTTTTATTCTAATAATTAATTGACTACTTTCCACCCTTTTTCATAATATTTCAATCCCATCAACCCATCCCCATATGCTGATGGACTGAGGATCTATCCAACTGTTGAATGTTTTTATTAGAATTGTAATTTAGACATTGTTTTCATAATAGTGGGGCCCATTTTTGTCCACTCTTTATTAAATTTGAACTTGAACCTGAAATCTAATAAAGTTAAATCCAACCCAAACCAATTAATTTACTAAAGTTAAACCCAACATAAACCCACTAATTTACTGTAAATCGTTTTATTAACAAAGTTAGTGAAAGCGGAGACGAGACTGAAACACGGTTATATGCGTTTTATAACCGTGTATATAATTTGACTGAAACCCTGAGCTATGTGACAACCCTATCTTTCTCACTTTACTGTTAGATTGCAAAGTTACACAGCCATTTGAAACGCCTGCATTTCTCATTTTATTATTAGACTGCAAACACAGCCATGTGAAATGTCTGCATCGCTCTCAGAAATTGGCAATGTCATTGCTGAACAAGGAACGGTAATGGTGTGAGAGGTGCAGTATGTAAATATGAAGTATCCAAAAGACGTGAATTCTAATTTTAACCACGGAGAAGTGAAAAAAACCTAAATTGAAACCGACCGTACAACTTGCATGCTAAATTTTTTAAAAGAAAGAGCCCTTAGTGAGCATCGTAAGTTTGACAGAGGAGGAGGAGGACGGCATTTCTAGGGCAAATGAATCATATCGCAGGAAGAAGTGCGCCAGAAAGAGCCGACCCATAGTGCCAACGAAGTCCTTCCCCGCACACTGCTTGTTGTCAGCGGATGTTTCTTCTGTTTGACGCCCATTGGACCACAGGAGGTGCTTCAGCATCTTCTCCCCTTCCTCGCCCATGAATCGTCGCGGAACGAACTTCTGTGCCTTGTAGAATAGTTTGGGATCCCGGGTTGCAAACGGTTGGTACCCGCACAACATATCGCCCTTCTTCACCGCATAACGTCCGTCGTGGGATTCTACGAAGAAATCTTCCTTGGCTTTCCCGTACTGCAGTGGCACAGGCGGCTCTATCCTCATCACTTCGTACGCAGTAGACCGAACCAGGGCCATGCTCTGGAGAGCCTTTCCATTGAGTCCCCCATGTGCTTCAGCAGCTCCGCGAACCTCTTCGGCGAGATCTTTGTGCAATTTGCCGCCGGCGTCGGCAATATATTTGAGCATACTGGTAAAATAAACGCGCAGTCCCCCGAAAGCGTTGAAAGCGATGTAAAACATAAGATTATTGCAGGCCTCTTCTCTGTTCAGGCCGAACTGCTTTTCGGCCACATCCAGCGCAGAAGTCGCATTCATCCACAGGAAATTATAGAGTTTGTGGTAATATTTGGAGACGAGGAAGAATGGCAGAGGAAATAAATGGATGGTGAGCTCATCCAAGAATTTCGGAAGGACGCCTGAGCTTATGGTAGGAGCGACCACAGCAGCCAGCCACCTTATAATACAGGAAGGACCGTCGGTTCCGAGGCTGGCTGGCCCGGGAGCCACCGGGTCAGCGCCGGCAATGGACCGGAAAAGAAAATTACACAGCAATTGATCCATCTGATCACTGAAACTTGCCTTCCCGCTACTCGCCATTTCATTCTCGAGGGCCACGCTGAGCTCATGGAACACCTTGGCAAACTCCGGAAAAATTCTCTCTCGATTTGTGCAGAGTAAGTCAAGGCACCAGCTCTTAAGCCTGTGATGTTTTTCACAAGATGGGTCCATAAAAATGGTAGATCTGTACCCCCCGGTGAATTTGAGGCTGGGCATGTAAGAGCCCGCCAGATAACTCTTATCCACCTTACTCAAATCGTAGAGCACGGGGAAGCTCTTGCCATCCAGCAATATTATGACTCGATTGTAGGAGAAGAAAGGCGGACCAGGCGGCATATGCACTCTGAACACTGTGCTCTTATATTTCTCCACACGACGTTCGAAGAATTTATCTGTTCCTTTGAAATATTCGAATCGATCCAAGATGGCTCCAATAAAGGGAAGGCCATAACTTCCAGGGATCTCCATTACAGGAGCCCTCTCTCGTGCGGCCGCGTTTGCTGTCTCCATCGCCTTGAGGGTCGCTAAACTTACTAAAATATGGTAAAGAACCCTTTGCGAACCTAATGTATTGTGCAGTGGTGGAAGGTAGCGACTATATAACACAGACAGGGCATGAGGACTTGCGAACCACGTGCAATAGTAAATAGTTTAATTTCCAAGGCAACATGGTTTCGAAATAAGTTACTGATATTATAGACAAAGTAGAATTATAGTGAATAACTAGTTCTCTTAATGGTTTAATATTATTCATCATGATTGTAGTTTAAATTCTCCATAAATGTTTTTATAAAATAGAAGTTAATAGTGCTTAAAATAAAAAAAATTGACGAAGTTTTGATACGAAATACTAAAACTTGAGTTGATTGAGTAATGAAATAGGTCCTATGACACAATTACCACAAACTTTTGTAGGGGAGAATTGAAGTGGAAAATAGATAATGAAAAACACATTGAGAAATTCATAGCGGACAAATATTCTACCTAGAAATCATAATTAAGAAAATCAATCATCTTTTGAGTTTTATCTCTCTATATTTTTCACCAAATGTAAAGCTAGATTATGATTAATGTTGGAATTAGTTTAAACTTGAGAACATTGCACTCATTGCATCACCCTTGGTCTTTGAAAAACCATCTAGTCTTACATCATGCTCTATTAATAACAAAACCCTAATTCTAACATCAAAATCAATTATAGAAACTTGAATCTCATTGGTAAAGATCCTAGGAATCTGAGTATTTCTAATTTTTGATACAATTCAATTGCATTCAATCACCACTCAAGTACCAGTCGATTTTTGATATCCATCAACCATGCACATCCATTAATTACACAATAAATCTATAGAAAATCCGCAAAATTCTTCAACAGCTAATATGAACAATATGAAAACTACATTATTTTCATATAGACACAAAATTTCTCTACTAAATTTTGCAACATAATAGGAACATAAATAAATACACAATCACAATAATCAAGGCACGAAATTTTCTAGGGAACCCATCTAGGAAAACACTCTTCTTGTCCTTGAGCATTTTATTGAACCAATTTGAAAGAAAAACTCTTACAAATACAACTTATTTTAATAGAAAATACAATTTTATTCCCTCTACTTGTACTATGTTGAAACAACCCTTGCAAGACCTTTGATCTACTACTTCAATTCCTCCTAATTACTTGTGCATAAGTTGCTCCTAGATGATTGCACAATTCCCAAGGAAAATCCTCTCTTTAACAATGTGCACAAGGCACTCTTGTACACCTTTCTCTCATAAACTCTACACATAAACCTATGCAACCTTCTCATGAACCCATGAGCTCTATTTTCTTGTCTCATCAACTCATGCCCACAAGACAATGATTAAACTTGGGTCTATGTTCCTCCTTTTAAAGAAAATTGAATATTTAAAATTAGTGAGTTATATATTAAGAATGTCAAACTGGTGGTTCACAAGTTAACAAAGGCTCACTACTAGTGTTAACTCTTCCTTCCTAAATTTTAAGAGGTTAACTTAAACTCTTCATCCTATTCACAATACAACTCACACTAAAAACCAAATAACTTGGCCTTTTATTTTTAACACAATGGTTAGCTTCTTCATAACCCATCCTATACTTCTATTATGAGAAGGTCGAGCATGCCAAAGAAGTAATTGTCGTGGTCCCTTTTATTCAGGCACAAATCAAGGGACTATTTCTCACTATTATTTTCAACACTTCCTCTTAGTGAGGAAGGTGTTCTTAGAAGAACCTCATCCACCTGGATCTGTCTCCAACACTACCAAGTTCTTTGTTGCTGCAACTACTCCCTCTATACTTCAAGACTTCCTTTCATTCTTCCCCGGAACCTACAATGAAGACTTGTTATTTCCCACCATGTTTTGTGAGTCTATCACTCTAACCATAAGTGTCATGTACTCTTTGTACCTGTGTGTCTTCTTCTTGATGTTAGGAGACTCAACTCTCTTATGATCTCCCTTAACCAAATCCTTTGCCCACTTGCCTTGAACTTTCAATATACTAGAAGTTTCTCACTATGTGGCTCCCTCCACTTGCCCTGCCCTATGATCCTCATCATCAATTTCCTTCTATATAGCCCATCTGCCACCTAGCTTAGCTGAAAATTGGGATACTGGTTAAGGATCCCTCTTGAGAGCTTCATCTTTCTCTTTCTCAAACACCAATTATCCACTTGTTCACTACCTACCTTGTTGCTCAAGGCCACACCTATCTCTACGTACAACTTATATAGATTCTTCACCCTCACACCTATCCGCCTCTTACATCCATAAGCTAAGTGTTGGAGGTATGCCTTACCTTTGCTGAAGATGATATCATATCCCTTGTATTCAAGAGTAGCTATCGAAACAAGATTTTAACTCAATCGTAGAAGATAGAGAATGTCTTTGAGATGAAGAAGATTACCCGACTCTATGTGAAAACTGATAGTACCAACTCCTCTAGATGCATATTGACTATCATCTCCTAGCTCGATATGAAATTGCATATCCTTATCTTTCAGGTGGCTAAACTCTTATTTTTATCGGTCATGTGGAAGGATGCTCATGAATTAATATACCATATACTACTATCAGTTGAGATTTCCATGCAATTAATTAATGAGAAATACTTCATGGACTGGGCAAAAAAATTATCTACCTCGGTTGATGCAACATCATGATCCTTACTGAACTCCTACTTCTTCCACTTAGGAAAGTTAGTGGCATAGTGTCCAAACTCATGGCAATGGAAACACTTCATCTTCCTTAGATCCCTCTCCTTGCTCTTATGATTGCACTCGGCCTCTTCTTGTCCCTCCTTGCTCATGGACTTACTACCTTTTTCTTCCAAAGAAAAGTTCTCCTTTTCCATCACATCCTTCGACCCCTTGCCACTACTGCTAGTACAACCCTCTACTAGACTAAGCCTTGGCTCCTCTTCAGTGAAATCACTCCACAGGTGTTCACAATTTGGAAATTTATCTCATCCAACAATCCCTTGAACGAATGTAGCCCATTCATTGCTAAACCCATTTATAGCAACTCTCACTAGCTCTATGTCATTAGGCTTCTCTCTCAAAGCTCTTAGTTCATCACGAACATTCTGAACTCTAGTGAGATATGAAGTTACATTTCCACCCTTTTGCATCTTGGTTGTCCTCAGCTTCTCCTTGAGAATCATTTTACGATTCTAATATGGATATTGGTATAGCTTCACAAAGACCTCTTGCACCTCCTTTGTAGTATTCTTACTGACAACATGTGGGACTATATGATCCCAGAGTCCATCTAGGATCATCCTCTTGGTGTTATCCATCTGCCTTTAGAAAGTCCTTAACTCATATGGATCTGAAGGTTCTGCAACACCTTTCTCATTGAAATGCTTCAACCCAAACTCATCCAATAAGAACATTATCCATACTTTCCAAACACCAAAATTTATTGCACCATCAAGTATATCTAGCTCTCTCAAACCTACCCTAGCATGTGTCATTCTAGCTACTTAGAGAACTCGCCAACACCATCCCTTTAACAATCTTGTAGTCCTTCACAAAAGACTATAATTAGGACTTGGATCTTTCCCACTATTACTTTCAATCGTTCTTCTCCAACAATCAACTTAGGGCCTATTCATAAACCCACTTGGCTAGTCCTTAGTTTTAAGAACTAGTCCTTAGGGATTCTTTGCTTCTTCCCTTCTAACAGTGCTTAATTTCCTTTATAAGTGAGTGTACCTAGGGATCCCTTGTCACCTACTACAACCCTCCTTAATATCCTTAAGATGCCAATCCAACACTATCCTAAATTGGATGATCACCTAACAAAATTAACCTTTATAGTAATACATGTGCACCTCAACAAGAGTATTTTTTTCTCCCTCTCAAACACTTCAACCTGTGCACTTTCGTTAGGATTTTCAGCCCCCTAGTTAGGGAACACTAGGATACTATAGGTGTGCTTCTTTCCTCATCAAAAATCCCTTCTTTATCAGAGCTAACCGTCCTCAACAGTCCACAACTTTTGTGTTATTTCTCCATGAGAATGTGACCCATTTTCTTGTTGATCCAACCTTGAGATAAACTTCAACTAAGCCTCTTCTCCACCTACAATAACTAAGAATATCTGCGAAGAGATTTTCTAACCCTAACAATGAAAAATACTACCCTTAAACATGCCAACAAATTCCTCTAACTTGGCCACCTCCAAGAAAGAAATAGACTAAGAAAACTCGAATTTCTTCTTTTGGATAAGCTCTTATAGAGATTTCATCTCTCTTAGCTCAAACATCCTCCCTCTTCTGATGATTCACACTTGTGATTTGATCTTAAATCTATTCAAGGAGCTTTGATACCATGTAGAAAATCCATGAATTTTTTCAATTTCTAATATGAACAATCTAAAAACTACTTAATTTTCATATAGACACATAATTTATCTACTAAATTTTGTAGTGGAATAGTAATAGAAATAAATACACAATCGCAATAATCAAGACACAAAATTTTCTAGGGAACCCAACTAGGAAAACCTTCTGCTTGTCCTTGAGAATTCTATTGAAGAAATTTGATAAATATATGTCTTACAAATACAAATTTTTTCAATAGATAATACTATATGATTCAATCTCCTTTTACTAAGTTGAAACACTCCTTGCAAGACCTCTTATCTGATCCTCGATTTCCTCTTAATTCCTTGAGCATACGATGCTCCTAAATTATTACCGAATTTGCAAGGAAATTCTCTTTCCAAAAATGTGCACAAGGTACTCTTGGAAAACCTCTCTCTCACAATATCCACACATAAACATGTGCATCCTTCTCATAAACCCTGATCTCTATTTTCTTGTCTCACCAACTCTTGCTCATAAGACAATGATTAACCTTGTGCCTTCGTTCCTCCTTTTGAAGCAATTTGATTGGTTAAAATTACTTAGTAACTTATTAGGCAAGATGAACTAGTGGTTCAAAAACTAAGAAAGGCTCATTGTTAGTGTTAACTCATCCTTCTTAAATTGTAGGAGCCTAACTCAAACAATTCATCGTGTTCACAATATAACTCGGAATAAAAGAAACGTAACTTGACCTTTTATTTTAACACATTGGTTAACTACTTCATAATTCATCTTGTACTCCTATTTTTTTAGGAGGTTGAGCATACCATGGAAGAAACCATTGTGGTCCTTTTGATTAAGGCACAGATGAAGGAATAATTTCTCGCTATTATTTTCAACAAAATCCACCTCATATCTCCATACTAATGATGTAATAGGCTTGTGCGAAGATTTCAAAAAGTCCTCCACAACTAAAGAATGAGAGGAAGATAAAACACAATTGCTATAGTCATTGAACATAGCATAAGAGATTCATATATTTGATTTATTTAATATTTCTGTAGAGTTCATCCTTATAGGTTTAGAGAGATATCTATGATCATGAAATGAATATATGGGGGTGGTGTAACTATTTATCATATAGTATCGATGAAAAAAAACTAAAGAAATAGGATGACATCTTACGAAAGGGATCCATCAGGGTTTTTTTCAATTAATGCTCCACACCTCCAAGAGGTTCTCAAATTTATGGAAGGGATCTACTCTCTAAAGAACATGGGCCATCGGTGAAAAGTCTCTCTAACGAGAACCAAAAATAACATGCTTCCCAGAGATAATTTGATAAATTTGGTTTATGGTTGAATTAGAGAGCTTGCCTAAATTTATGATTGTTGGGATATGGAATTGGAAATGTTTGTTATCTTAGGGAAGGAGTGATCAATATTTTTTAGTGTCAGTGAAAAATAAATGATGATATATCAAGTATAATAAGTACGTTGATAACCAAGAATAGAATGGAAAATTATGGAGATAATGAGGGTGTTTTATGGATCTCAGCTTGTACCTCAATCACATCCCTTCACTGATTATGGGTTTAGATCTTGGTTAAGGATAGAGATTGGGATCAATGGTGACACCTGATAATGATGAAATATCACTCAATGAGGGTTTGATTTGAAGGACCATACTTGAGGATTGATATTTTGAACCTTTATTTATAGTTTCAAGAAATACTACATTTTGTTTAGGAATCCCTTGAATGAGGAGGAAGAGGTGTAGCATGGACTATTTGCCACTCAAAACAAACTGGACATTATATATCTAACCGACACAATTAGAGATGACATGTAAGACAAATATGACTAACTATTCTTTATCCAAATTATTTTATAGGTTGATGTATTTTTATATTGTAGATAATTTTGGGCCTTGGACATATGCAAAAACCAAGGCACTATTCAAATTCGTAGAGCTACAAAAATTGCAAAGAGTTTACAGGGCTAAATTGCTCCACATCACGACTTTAAATGTCTAATAAATTGAGGACTAAAACTAGTGGATGGAGGATATATGTATTCCCATGGGACGAAAATATTTGATATAAAATCCATGGAAAGAACATGTGATCCTGCCAACGGTTCGATGATATAAGTGAATATGCAATCCCATCTCTCTCTCTTTAGAAGAAGTTATTCCTTAGTTTCTACTCTTTCGTTTCATGTTCATCCACACAAATGAGAATATAATGCACATTTGGAGAATAAAATCATATAGGGTTGTTAAACTTTGTGCTCTCAACATATTTATATTAATAAAGGTCATCTTCTAGATGTTGGTGTTAATTATATTCTTAGTACTTACTTGAATAATACAATGTTGACATGATATGACATTTTTGAAATTTGTAGATGCTAATGGGGATATTTTTGGGGTTTTCATTGTTTCGTGACACATGGAAGATCAATAAGTCATACAAATACATTGATTAATGGTGACAATAAAGGAGTTGTAACATGTTTTATGGAGGAGAAATATCTACACCAAAAAAAAGAACAAGAAGGTGATAGTTAAAAAATTTCTTGGGATGATTACATAGTTGGAGAGGTTATTCGTAATTCTATCCCATTTATTCGTAATTCTATCCCATTGAGAAAGTCCTCTAAAATAATCTAAATCGTAAATTTGAATTTAGTTGATAGCCTTTACGTAATTACGGAATCACTTAAGAGCACAAATGGGAAACTGAGTGGAACGTCTATTAACATTTTATGTAGGGCCTGATAATTAGCAAGTAATGGATAAAAAACATTATTTTATGGTTAAAAATTGTTAATAAAATGTTTTTAATTTCAATCCCAATGTGTTAGGTGAATTTGGATGGACATATTATTTCCTTTTAACTTCAACCAAAATACTTATAATGAAAAAATGAACTTTATTTTGGTAATGTCTTAGAATACCTTGATGAATTTGTAGACACATGTTATTCACAAGCAACAATTCAAGAAAGCTACTAAGTTGTTGAATACTGCAATATGGCAATTATTAAGAGAAATAAACTATTACAATGTGTATCTTTACTTTTTCAAAATGAGGTCAAGCTTCCCCCTATTACTTTGTAATCCATAAAATATGGTTGAAATTTGTCTTACTACATTGGGATTTTATTTTTCTTCAAGAACCATTAATGGTATAGGAGAATTTGACTTCAAATAGGGGAATGTTCAAATAAATTCAGTTTGTAAGTTAGTGAGAAATCTATTGAAAATACCAATAGAGGAATAAGACTTATCTTTGAAGCCAAAGTCATTTTTACTTGATCAGGAGAAATGTCTCTACCATATCCATGGGTGGTAAGGGAGCTTGTATAATGAGAAAATCGTAGCCATAAATGGTATCCACACACACATAGGTGTTGGGGATACCTTCAGTATGTAGTATACATTATTACCCATATTGGTTTTGTTCAAAAATCATTTCACATTATTATTGAAAGGTTATGAAAGAGTCTTTTAAAAGATATTGTAAAAGTGTGATTAGTTTGTTGTGATCATCCATAGGGGTGTAATGGGATCACACTTATTAGTTCTTTGAAATTGTTGGTGAAGTTGTTTTCACATTCATGAGAAACTCATGAAGGATTTGTATTAAGCATGTAGGTGAAGAACTTGCTACCAGACCGATGATCAAAATGATTGAGTATCAATGTATTTTGGTGGATGGTTGTTTCTTTATATAGACATTGACAGTTTGATTTTCATCGTATGCTCATGTTATATGATACAAGTGCTAGGTTGGACCAAATAATAATTTTTGATGTGGGACCATTTGAGGGTTTGAAGAAGCATTTATGCAATATAGCAAAGAATAATGAATATTTAGTCGAAAAATTAATTACTCATTGTAGTGGCCAATCTAGGGTGCTAGATTAGACTAGATTTAATATCAACCAAGGTAGGTAAACTTAGAGGCACATGTCTAAAGCCTATAGATATAAAAGGATCTCATCTACCTAAGTAAGTGTCTACTGTGACAGGCTACAGCACTCCTTTATAGGAGATTGAAATATGTTTCCTGTCACACCTTAACACTCATATCATCTAATTTATCTAACTGTTCAAAAGAAACAACATGTTACTAGTATGAGTTTTCAACCCTCTTACAAGGATATCATTCACAAAATCTCTTTCCAACTAACACACTAAGCATTCATGAAAACAAAAAGCTCTTTTAAGCACATTGAAATTTTAAATGCATGAAAACAAAGTCCACAGAGATACTTCTAAATCTAATGATCGATCAAATCTTTTACAAGATATTGTTCAATGATCTAGCAATCGAATTCTCAAGCTATCACCATGAATATTATTTGCAAGAACTTCTAATCAAATCAATAAACTCATAGGCAAGAAAATAACATTAAATTCTATTCACACTATTCAGATTCGAAAACGCTATGGAAATGAAAATAAACATATACCCATCTCCATGTAGGGCCCATCCACACTTCAATGGCACCCTTAGGAAACTTCAAGTGATGAAAAAGTTAACGCATAAGCACTGTAATGGTAAAATAATGCCCTTAATTAAGTTCTATAAATCGAAATCACATGCAAGAGCAATGTTCTGGAAACAATACACAAGAATAACAACCATTCTGGACAATACAATACGCAATCTTTTATCTGCTTGTCCCTTATCCTATATTCACTAACTTTCCCTCTATAATCGAATGTACATACATTATGCAGATGTTTCTGCTTTTACAAAAAGAGTGATTTTTGTCTTTTCTAATCTTAATTGATTTCCAAAGCAAAACAAAATCAGTTTGGGAAACTCTGGCTTTTTGTTGCCTTTGTGACCAAAAATGCTGGCTTTGACCAGCATTAACCATGTATCCAGGAGCTTTAGATTTGTTGTTGAATAGATCTTTCACCATGTATGTACATTCCAGATCACGTTCCTATCCTTTGTTTTGATTTTCCTGCCATGCCATGTGTCACACCATAAACCATTTACAAGAAGTCATGACATCCTGTAATTTTGTGGAAAATTTCTAATTTTTAACATAAAAATTCACAAATTAAATTTAATGTAAATTAACAACTAGAATGCTTTGATTAATCAATTTTAATGGACTATGAGGGGTTTATGGGAAAAAAAGATAGACAAATGACGAATTTCTAGAAGAAAAGGATGGCAATGAAATGGTACCAACATCTCCCCCAAGCTCAATGATTTAGCATGTCCTCATGCTAATCCTGATGTGCTCCCTTTATTCTCTATTCCTGCCTGTGCCTTTTCCGCTTGTAACAATGCATCTATATTCTTTTGAGCTTGGAATTCTTCTGAACATGGAGCTCATGTTTCAACTTCTTGTATTTTTCTTTGAGAGCTTTCTTTTGAGTATACCATTTTGTTGCCCACTTGCAAATGTCGGTTTGTCCAGTCTTCAGTTCTTTGATTTGCTCCTTCAGCTTCTCATTTTTCTGTTGAGTCTTCTTGCTCTGAGCTCTCAACATTTCATTCTCCTTCTTGATGACCTTATTTAGCATGTTTGCCTCCATAAATTCTTCTTTTAGCTTTTCAATTTGTTTTTCTAACCTCCTTTGTTTCTTGTTTGCAGGTGCTGGCTCTTTCCCTTTTCCATTGTTACTCTCAACTTCCATTTTGGCTTTCGGTCTAGGCTGTGAATGAGCACTGCTCTCAATGTCCATCGGTGCATGTGCATTTGACTCTGATTGATCATCTTGTGTTTGGTTCTTTTGTATTCTCCTTGATCTTCTTGTATAAATAGTGAAAATTTTGTCTTGCTCAATTTTCTAGGCAGCTTCTTGCCTCGTCCTTCTTTTCCTTACACTATTGTTGTGCAGAGGAACATTTCTTGACTTGCGCACAAGGATTTCCTCATCATTATCAAGTATAAATTCTAAGCGCTCTTGATATTCCTGTTCATCTTCTCCATCTTTGATTTGATTAGCAAACAAAAATTCTTTCGATGTTTTCCCCTCCTTTGCACTTCAAATTCAATTAGAATTTTAATCAACCCAAAATGATACAAACTTTTATCTTCATTACCCTTTTGATTTTGAATAGTTTTTGACATCTTATTCAAACTCTGTAAGAGGAAATAGGGTAGACTGATGGTGCATTTCCCTTTTAAGTGCAACAGGAGTTTGATGTGATATAGATAGACTATGTTGTAACGACCTCCACACGTAACAAATTTCTGAATAATGTACACCATTTCATCCCATGGTTGCATCAGCCAGCTTCTAGGGACACCCTTTTTCCAATTCACAGAGGAAACCCTTGACCTAGACATGAATTGAGTCCATGATTTTTCCATAAATTGTTTTGTTTTGAAATATTTTTCTCCTTGTGGACTGATTCCCAAGGTTTGTGCTATGGTACCCTCTCAAATACTAAAAGATAAGTTGCCTATCAATGCTTTCTCTACATTAAATGTCAATGCAAATTGCTTGGTTACTTCTTCATTATTCCCATTAAAATTCTCTAGGAAGGATAACCATTCCTTTTCCCTTAAAATCGTAATACAGTCTTCATGATATTGGGAACTATCAAATGTCTTAGGCTCTTCTCTATTGGTCATTTTGAAAAAGAAACTCTTGTTCTATCCTTTTTTGTTTATGCTTAATAATTCAACAAGGGTCTCTTGATTTGTTACCTCTGTTTTGCGCTCCACTCAACCGACCTGGTAACGCCCTCTGTTCTTGGGGTCTCCTTCTTCAATTTCTTGGGCAGCAACTAGATTAATGTCCTCGGATTATGGCAGAGGTAGAAACTCGTGGTGAGCCCAATTACTATGCTCTCCCTTTGTAGTGCCTATTGTTCTCGGCCTTCTTTGAAATCACAGAGTTTGAATTACTAATATGGTAACGCTCTTTTATGAACTGAGATTTTTATGAAATGAAACTTAACAACTGACCTTACCCAAATGACTATAATGATAATCCAGAGCACATTCACATCACAAAGACAGAGGAGTTGTACTAGTTTGCATAGGTACAATCATGAGAACGCCAAAAACATATAAGGAGTGTTGGAGTGATGATAACGGATAGTTCTTGCATGAGTCGACTTGGGTCAAACAATCATTTTATAACTTGGCCGATTCAAAAAAATGAATGAAATCGTTTAACACTTGGCTCTCCAATGATTCACCACTTGTCCATTACTTGTTGGTACTTGGCTGATTAGGAAGATGATGGATCGATGATAAGGTTTGAAGGGTGGTGTAGGAAAAGATTTAAAAATCGTAGGAGGAATATGGCAATAGGCTAAAGTCTGTTGGGAAATGATAGTAGTTAGGAATGTTACAAGGGTGATGGATATAGGGGTGTTTTTGAAATTAATCATAAGCAATCATAATCATCATATTTAACACTAAAATAATTCAAGAATTTTAAATGTTAAAAATAAAAATTACAACAATACATTACACTTTGTTGGTTGACCAAGAGTTGAGTTGGCATGCATAGGTAGGAATGATCCTTATTGTCCAGATATGACTAATCTTCACTGTCCATAACAGGTCCCTTCTGAGATGAAATGGGATATAACAGGTCCCTCTGAAATCTGAAGAATGTTTGTACAGCTTCTTTGAAATCTGAAAAACTGTGTGTGTGCATCTTCCTTGATATTTGGTGTTGATGTAGCCTTGATGATAAGCAACCTTTGAAACTCTGTTGAAACTTTGTTGAAGTAGCCTAATGTAGCAGTATTTAACAGGTCTCTTTAATGTTTGTTGAACTGGTCCCTCTAATATTAGTGTTGGTAACATAGTCTTTTGAACAAGTCCCACTGCATATTGCTTGAGCAGGTCCCTCTAATTAGAACAAAGACAAAAACAACTTCTTTATTGAAATACTGAAGTGCTAAAACAAACTCTTTGAAAATTTACAACGAGGAGATGAGATAAGGAAAACAAAAATGTTGATGCTTCTCCCCCACTAAAGCTTTGGCTTGTCCTCAATTCATTATTGAAGCGATGAACCAAACAGTAAACAAATAGAACAAGGAATTCTTACCAGCCAAAGAATTGGTTTTCAAGTAAGAATTCTTGGTTAGAGTGTGCCAGAGTCTGGTTTTCACATCTAAACCATTATTATATTTTA
>APFE030290707.1:0-19075 GCA_000404065.3 Pinus taeda
CCGAATGCTATGTTCAGTGCATGACGGTCCGTAGGGCGGCAGACTCGGCTTCCTAAGGATAAAAGGTTGTAATCCTATAGGGGTCTCCCAAAATATACGCGACGGTACGTGGGAGCACAGTCCGTACTGGTAACTATCGCTTCACCGTGGAGGAATCACCCAACCACTCGACGATAATCTACCAGGCTTAACGACGCCGGAACACGTCTCTAGCCTAGACCTCTAAAGTATAAGCGTTAGGTTCCAATGCATTGTTAGGTTCATTGAAAAAAAATTTTACGTTGATCTTTTGATTAAGTTTCGGTTTGCTGGCCTTAGCGAATGTAATCTCTCGAAAAACTAAATGCAACTACATGAAAAACTGAATTCGTTTTGTTTTTATGAAAACTAGCTACAGGAGAGCGAAGAGGTTCATGTAAACAAAACGATGTCCAAATAATTCTAATGCAGCTAATCGATAAGAAAGGAAAACTCTTTTTTTTTTTGAAACAAAAAGAATTACCACAACATGACTGAATGATAAAACAAAAATAAACTTTTTCTTTTCTCCTTTTTAAAAAAAAAAAAATGATGATGCACGTAAAGCTTTCAAGAGATGTTCATTTTCGGAAAATTGCTTTTAAGGAAACTAATAGCCAGTTTTTGAAACAAAAACAACCACCTAACAAGGCAAAAGAAAACGAGAGTTTCATGCAACCATGTAAGCTGACCAACAGATCCACAGGGGTATACACAGGGTAAAAACCAGATCCAAGCAACAGAGGTTGACCAACAGGCTTCTAAATAGATCTGACTAGTGTGGCGCGACTGTGGGCCTGCAACTCGCGCTAAACCGAGTGTAGCGCGAGTTGTCCGAAAATAGATCGCGGCCAGTAGCGCGACTGTGCAGAGGAAAAATGCGCTGGTAGAGAACTGACAGGAAAAAATACAGAGGCGCGACTGAGAGCCTGGAACCCGCGCTAACAAGAGTATAGCGTGATATGTATGAAAGCAGATCGCGCCCAGTAGCGCGACTGTCAACAGGAAAAGTGCGCTGGCAGGGAACTGATAGGCAAAAAACACAGAGGCGCGACTGAGAGCCTGAAATCCGTGCTAACCAGAGTGTAGCGCGAGCTTTCTGAAAGCAGATCGCGCCCAGTAGCGCGACTGTTCAGAGAAAAAGTGCGCTGGTGCGAGCTTGCTAGATAAAAAAAGAAAAAGGAACTAAACAGGGCCAGTGAATAAAAAGTAAGGACTGTAGGCACAGAAAATGTTCAGATCAGACCATGATAGTAAAAAGATATGCAAAGCAAGACCTATATCATCTAGTTTGTAAATCAACCCGGAGATAGACTGAAGGGGCGTTGATCTACTTCACTTCCGCATGGCGGAAGTGTTTCGAAAGCTGCCTGGCCGTTCTTTAGGCTCCGTCCTTGATTTACAAAATCAGACAATATAGCTTAAACAATCAACAGACCAACTCCCCAGCGGAGTCGCCAATTTGTTGCGGAGGTAAATCCCCTCTACGGACAGAGGTGGATCCCACTAGCCCCAAAGGGGTCTAGCAACAATCAATCACGCTGCATGCAAGTTTCTAGCTATATAATTTTAAAAGTCGATCTGGGAGACCAACCTGGGATCCAACGCTTGTTTGTTGTGGGGGGGAAGTGTCGCTCCTGTCCTCTATCTCCGGCCGGTCGCTATCCGCATATAGATACCTGCAGAAGTGAAGAATAACCCACAACAAGCATAAAATCCCAAAAACATACAACTATGTACCAGTCAAGCAAGATACAATTCACATATCACCGATGCAACACATGAATGAAACCATAATGACAGTCGCTTTGCATTAAATAGAAATGAGAGAAGAAATTACAACCACTTAAGGCTTGACACTGTAAAACTCCTCTAGTTGGGTGGGCAGTCAGTCTGACACGTCTTGCAAAGACACTTTCTCTCTCAACAATCCGACAGCATAACCTTACTTTCAACTTTTAGCTCAAAAAGTATCTCTCTCACACTAGCTTGTTTGCTCTTTTGCTTTCGCCTCCAAAAACTCTTAACTAGCCCGTTCATTATGGGGGGACGGGCTTTTATAGGTAAAGGGAGAAGAGATATTCATCGTATGTAGACACGTTCTGAGTTTTGGTAATGTCTCATAATAGCCGTTGCCTTGGATAGAAAAGCCGAAACCCGGATGCTTTTGTGGGCTTTTTCCTTTCAGGGAACTGAGTGAGTCGCAAGGGAAAAAGCATTCTAGCATGCGCTAGCCAAAAATCATGCCCAAACTGTGTGGCGCGGGCCGTGCTCTGGGACAGAGCGCTTATGGACGCGCCCTCTTTGTAGGGACTGAGCCATTGGCGCGGGTTAAAACACTGTGGACCCGCGCTAATGGGGAAAAAGCATTTTCCAAGGTTAATCTTCAGAGGGTGTCTTCAGGGTTATTGAACTTCATACTCAGGAGACCTCAATGCAAGTGTTTTCAAGTTATGTCACTGGTCACAGGTCCGTAAATGTGTCCTCCAATGTGTGACAGTGGGGGTGCGACAAGGACGGTGGCCGATGGTGACAAATTACTGCGTAACACCCCTCCAAAGCATCCATTACTTATGAGCGGGGGAGCCCAAAAACATCCTCATGGAGGGACAGAATGGAAAAATTAAGCTCAAAAGCCTCTCTATAGGATGCTGAGGCTATTCTACAGGAAACTTTGGCTAGGATGAAAGAACTGAGCAGATGGAGGAGAAAGCAGCCGAGTCACCACAAGAGGAGGAGGGAGCAGCCAAGTCACAACCAAAGGAGGAGAAAGCCTATGTTATCATGGAACCAAGCCCCTAGCCCAACTTGGGCTCTTATTATAACTTTTTGGAGGCCGACAGAATTATTCCCCAAAAGTTCACAGTGCCACTTTTTAGCACTAGAGGAACAATGGGTACGAACCCTCACGTGGATGAGGATCGCTAAATCTAAGGGGGTAGCAGATATAGGACCTCTAGAGGAAAGGCTTAGGGAAGCACAAAGGGAGTTGGCAAGAGTAAGGCATGTGGAAAGCTCCCAGCAAGCTAAGTTAAGAGAAGAGAATGAGCTGCTCAGACAACAGCTCCAGCTGCAGGGACAAAGGAAAGAAAAGGACACGATAATCAAGGATCCCTCAGCAGAGCCTCAAGGAAAAGAAGAGATGCAAGCTGATCTTGAGGAATTCAACCAGCAGCTACAGGAAAGGGGACTACAGGCAGATATGGAGATACAATCCCTAAAGCAGCAGGTGCAAGAAAAGGAGGCACAACTGGCCTGCATGGCCAGTTGGGCAATGGAAGCACTGCAATGTAGGCAGCCGGCCAAATCTTATGGCCTGTACCTAAGGGACCAGTGGCCTGCAGTTCCAAATCAATACGTTGGCACAGAGGGGTATCTCTCACATCCAAAACCCCCAGCAGTTCATAGATTTATGTAACACCAGTTCATTGGAAGATAAGGCCAAGCTTTCAGAGTTTTACCTCCATAATTTGGCCCTTCCAAACATCACTTCGTGGGACCCCAACACAACAGTAGGGGACATGCAGCTGATGGAAATGACCTCATGGTTAAACCACGAAGAGAAGAGAGCAGCTGAGGTTAAGAATGTCATGGACCGGGAGTTAAATGAACCACTACTGATTAGAGCAGAGCCAGGGGACCCCACAGCATTGATATCCGCTCACCAGCACCTAACAACAAACTCTCGGGGTTTATTAGAGTACATGGATCATCAAGCCCAGGCCATAACACACTTCGAGGATATGGAGCGATTATTAGGGGACAATTGTGTTCATGCTTGCACCCGTACGGGGAACACATTGTCCCACAGCCTCAAAATTCGAGAATATCACACTCCAACTCGGATGAGGGAGGCTTTGGCACGAGTACCTCTCTACAAGAAGTCTATGCAGAACCTCCAAGACAATTGGATAGGCCTCAAGCTAAGTCCACCCTTGCTTTTAGGATTGTTAGAGGGAGGCATAGAAGAGGAGGAGCATAAGCAGTGGGAAGAAGTGGAGAGGAAGGCCGGATTCCATGACAGTGTGGAGGACACTACTTCAGAAGCCTGGGATGTGAGAGTGGCCATTAAAGCAATGAAAGACAGGAGTGGACTAGTTGCTCAGAGGAATGAGCAACCCTTTAGCAGGGGGTGATGATGAACCCCAAAATTGGTAAACTTGTTGGGCTCATTTGCCTAATTATCCTTGTTCAGTCCTTGTTCAAATCCTTCATTTTCTATAGTTTATGCATTATTTCAGTATGTTTATGTCATTTGTACGAATAAGGGAAGTCACTTTTCCTAGGTGGTTAACACGTCTTATTTCAGGTTTTTGACCACATATTGGACAAAGTCAAAGCAATCATGGGCTATAAGACAGCCAAGCCTGAGGTGAGGATTTGAAGGGGGGTTGCCTATGGCATTAAATGACCCTTCCTCGGGATCTTCACCCCCAACTCCGAGCTCCAAAGACCACCAAACCGAATTTAGAAGGCAGCCAAGCAGAATTTAGGAGGGACTGTTTAACTCACAGTTTGACAACCGAGTTCCACAAATTGAGGAGGCCAGCTAGGTCCCTCATGATGTATAAATGTTGAGGCCTCAGCCTTTGTAAAAAGACTTTTGAAACTATTGTGTATTTTTCACCTCAGTGCTGCCAGTTCTATTTTGTTCTTTTGTAGCCATTTTTGGCATGAATCTTATGATTATTTTTGGATAATGAGAAGGAGTTTGGTTTCCTATCAAATCTGAGTTTTTCATAGGAGCCATAGCTCTCAGGGTTGAGGCCAACCTGAGAGCTTAGGGCCTCCTTTCTGTATTGTTACTTTTCCTTTATGTATCACTGTTTTCCTTTATGCATTTGAACATATTTCTGTTATGTAGATTTCGTTATGTTGCTGGAATAGATCACTGTTTATGAATGAAATTGTTTTAGGTGCTTTGGTAGGATAATAACAGAAAAACTTCCAAGAAAAGGGACAACCACACTCCTGGTTTCACCTCATCCTTATTGGATTTGGGGCTGGAATTGAGGAAACATTGCTGCCTCACAAAAACACTAGTTTGCTTGGCTATGCAATCCTTAGTGTGATGTTTTTATTAGAAGAGATTAGTCATGGGTTTGGACATCTAAAATGTTTCTTTGCATAGGCGATGTACAAGGTTTTCTTCCCAAATAAAGTTGCTGTTCATTTATGTTGTTGATGGTTAGACTAGACTAGTTCAAGATTTGATCATTTGCAAGCCTTTGTTGATTTGATCAGGGTACACCGTGCAGGGAATCTTCTCCATTCTTTCACCCACCCCAAAGTATCATCTGAGCTACCTATTCTGTCTCTTAGCTAAGTTTCTCATTTCCCATCTATCCTTTTTGTCCATGTAACCTTACCTCCTTACTCATCATTGCCTTAGCCTTCTTCAAGCCAAGTCAGCCTTCTACACCTCTTCACCGCTCCATCCACCAGTCCTTAGGCCATTTTTATACCCCTATCCTACCTCCAGATCCATCCATGCACCTTCCCTCACTCATCCATCCCCTAAAAACCGATTTCCAAACATCCTGTAGAAATTCTGAAACATCCTGTAGAACCCCTGCAGACTTCCTGTAGAAGCTCACAAATGAGGTTTCCTGATAGCCAAACTTTGTGAAACTCTCTGGAAGAGTGTTAGGGACTCCTTATACCCTATCTGCACCTTTCCAACCTTTCCCAAGCATTCCTCTTCCTTGATCCACCCCTGCACAGTACAACACAGTTCAAGCATATGCATGAGAAAATTGACAACTTAATCAAAAATACAAAAAGATGTTTTCTTAGGATAAATATAGCGTAAACACATGAATTTTCTCCTCATAGAAGTAATGGCATCTCTTTCATTAGTTTGCACTCTCATCTTTGCATCAATAGGACTAGTTGGTAGAATTAGGGTTTGCTAGGGTTTGCACTTTCCTTCAGTTTGTCAATCTCTTTTCGCAAGTAGAATAGCTTCCTTTGAGTTAGCTTTCATCCATCACTTAAAAGCTTCTTCTAAGAGCTCATAGAAGTTGGCTAAAGCCCCTAGCAGACTTGTGCCAGCTGACCAAGTGACAGCTGTGGCAAGAGCTAGTACTTGTGCTTACAACACCGTTGCTTCCAAGTTTGTTACGAACTACCAGGTTGATAAAAATAAAGAAGGGAGTCCCAGGAGTTGCAACATTATTGCTACAATACTGGAGCCCACCACTATTATCATCCAATACTGCCTCCATCCTATCCTTCCATGCAATATAATTCATACTATCCTCAAGGGCATACTCCAATCGCAATCCTGTGAAAGACATCTTAGTTTTGACACCAAGAAAACACTGCTGCAAATTCGAATTCCACCAGCAACCAACTCAACCGCTTCCGATCTAGAATTCGTGAGAACAAGGTATTTCTTGTACAAAGATCGACCGTATGGGCATTCACCGGATATCTCACATTCCAAAGGAAGGATGAATCCAGAGGCTACCTGGCCCGATTACAGACTCTGCCTGAAGAAATAGAATGTAAACACTTCCTCAATAGTAGATCTGATGATCAACAACTCTAATACCATGTAGAAATTTTGAATAATAAACACATATTCAATGGAGATTATCCTAATCATGTACTATTGCGGAATACATACACAATACATAAGCTCCTCTACGTTGATCATCAATATAGCAGCATCAATAAGAATAAAACATCAAGAGCATGCACACATTAACACAATATGTAACCTGGGGAAAGCTTACAGTTGAAAACCCCACACTATCTGTATCTTAATGATTGAGAACATGTAACATTACAATAGTCAATACTTCTCACAAGTATCCAGCACTATCTCCATCTATTACACACAATACAACTCAGATCTGATCTCCAAATCTATTCCACTGCTTGCCTGCCTCCGCTGCTCAATACCTACATAAGAATGGATGAGAATGGTTGAACCAAACTCGTATTTACCTCAAAAGAATCACTCACACTAGGAATCACGTGAGTAGAGGCTATAATCAATTGGTATTGGCCAATTCTCATTGGCATAACTCAATCTCATTGATTGTGCAAATGCTCATGCACAACTATAGTCACAACTAATAGCAATCTGATCCTCTAACACCTGTCCCTGCTGAACTGAACATGCACTGACATGCAGCTGAGTTAAATGATGTATTCTTTAGTTGCATTCTGAGTTAATAATTAGTTTAACAACTCATCATTAGTCTATTTGCAGTTAGACTAATTACAACTAGTTTAACCGAGTCAAACTGAATACAACTCCATCAACTCCACAATCAACTCCACCAAACTCAACTGATTGAGGTGTAACTGAACTCATGCATACAACAACTCAACTGACCCACAAAGAAAATGTATTTCCTTCTGACAGGTGCATGTGCCACATCTGTAGCTCAAACTGAAGTGCTCCAAGAGAATAAGATAAAGTTTATAGTCTAAATATTATTATAAGACAATAATATTTGACTTTTCTATTTTTGACAGCCAATCTAAAAATAGACTTTGATCACTCCTACTGTGATCATCCCTGCTGTGATCCAAAAATAGAACTTGTGCCATAATTTGCCTGCGGGCCCACTTAGTGAAGGTGATTCTTTTCACTAAGCTCCATCATCTTGTTGCAATCTCAACAGGAACCCTAGTTCCAACACCCTCCCCTACTACCTCGGGTGAGACCTTAGCCCGCACTCCGCGGGCTGTTGCCGAAAGGGCCGGTAGTTGCGGGATTTGTTTCACTAAATAATTCTTCCAAACCCAGGTCAGGCCCATATAAGCCAACAGGAAGAGTCATCTTGCTTTTAGTTGCTTGTTTGTTGCATTGACTGTTTTCTATATTCTCAATTAGTGTAAACATTCATCGAATTGAAAGGGTTTTTTCTCATATAGCTGCATATAGGAGTTTTTTAAGTGACATTGATAGGGACATTTAGAGGTCTAGGCTAGAGACTTGTTTCGACGTCTTTAAAACTAGCAGCTATCGTTCGCTTTAGCACTAGACAATGCTAGTACGGATTTGTGCTCCCAGTACCATCACATATATAAAGGGAGACGCCACTAGGTTTGCAATCCTTTATCCATAGGAAGCTGAGTCTGTCGCCTTGTAAACGTGATACACCAAACACAACATTCGAGGAGATTGCTGCCCGTACTTCTCGGTCCTGAGGGAGGTATTCTATAGTTCACAGTTATCTGGTAACCCTTTTGCTTTTTGACTCTTTAAATTTAAAATATCATCGAGTACTTGTCCAAACTCTTGAGATTCCGCTGACTCCCGAAGGTCAGCAAGGACTAGTTGTTTACCTGTTACACAACATTTTGTCACTATCCCTATAATCCCCGTTCCTTGATCCTGGAGGACCTCTACAATGAAGCCTACATTCTTTCCCTTCATGAAGAAACTCCCATTGTGTCCCTCTTTATGAGTAGAACAATTCCCTTTTGCATCATTTCCCAAAAATCTTCTGTTTTTCCTAGTTTACAAGACAGGCACTAATGACTTGTGTCCTCCTCGTGCTGATATGCAGGGATCAAAAATATCCCTAGCACTGACCGAAGCAACTGAGCCTTGTTTGAGTCACATCAATCCTCTTTTGGATTTTTTTTAAAATTCAGAGCCGAAGCTTGTAGCTATAGAAGATTCGTAACAAAAGTCTGGTAAATGGTTGAGATGGATGGAGTCGAGGATGTCAGTTTGGGCTCCTTTCCCCTATTAGAATGGAACTGCCTCAAGAGATAAAACCTTCTCCCATGAGAAGAGGAACCATCTCCCATCCATTCATGCTATATAAACCTCCCTTTTTCCCAAGCACAAGCTAGGGTTAAGTGTTGATGTTGGTGTGCTAGTGCTAATTAAGTTTGGAGTAAACAACAAGCTATTTATAGTTGTAGCTCTCTAGTTGTGTGAGAGAGAAGTGTGAATTTGGTTTAGTGTGAAGCCTAAAGGGAAAAGCCTTAAAACTATCATTGTTGATGATTTGAAATTGATCTAAGATAATGAATAAGGTATTATAGACTCATGTGCATGGATGTGCCAATGTTATTTTATGCAACAGATCAATAAGATTGTGAAATAAATAGTCAATGAATTAGTTAAAGAAAACATAACAGACAGACATATAAACACAACAAGTTTAATAAGGAGTTCACCCAATACTCTTGGGCTATGTCTCCTGGTCCAACCTTCAGTGGTGGCCTCTCTATTATGTTTTCAAGCAGAGGTTTTACAACAGTGAGCTCAATTTGAGTCTCACACAACAGATATAAACTAGCAAGACTATACTTGGATCCCCCAAGTCTCTGGAGTACACAGACTCTCCTTACTGACTCTCGACCTCTATTGGTCACAGTAGTATGAGCCCAATCTTAGAGTCATACATGACAGGCATATACAGAGGAGTTCGCTTGAACCTCTCAAGCCTTCTCTGGAGTACACAAACTCTCTGACTCTCTCTGTCTCTGTCTTAACTCTGGCTCATTTTGCCTTTGCTTTTGTAGTTCAACTCAACTTCTTCTCTCTGCTTTCAACCCCTGCTTCTCTCTCTGTCAATTTGTGGCTTTTAAGCCAATCTGCTTCTTGACTGTTCATTTCTGCTTCCTAGCTTTCCAGTTCCCCTGCCTTTATCCTTTTGATTCCCTTTGTCCTGTGTAATCAGTCACTATATAACGCCTCACAGGGAGGTGGCCACGTATTTCATAACGGATGAGTGTCAGTTCTCTCGGACATATTTGAAACGACCGTTTTTCTGTTAACTCCAAGAATTCCCTCGAAACACGACCTTCTACCAACGCATCGTTGATATCGGACTTCAAATCTTATGTGACCTCACTTCATAACCTTGTCAAATCTGGTCATCCATCGGAACGTGTCTTCGCCGTTGATCTGTGGGCCCCAGATCCGACGGTCATCGTTCATATTGGGTGGCTAGGTAACATGATGTTTACTCGTCTGACGCGAGCAATTCTCTCTCTCTTCCCTGTGACGCGTGACACTCGTTTTATGGCATTGGGCGGAACTCGGTTGAAACCGCTTACCGCTCGAAGCCCCTCCGATATTCAGCTGGTTTTATGGAATCCCGCTCCGATGGAACCAAAACAAAACTTTCCACATTTTATAATTATTTCGTGTTCGGGTGCTCGAGGCTTCTCTTCACTAAGAGGTTTTCTCCGCGATATGCGATTAGCGACTTGTCGCTAATTTCATAACAAAAACTACCTCCGCTGCTTAAATTTGTCCCTGCATTTGTTGGTTGGTGTCAGTGTGCGTTACCATGGTCCGCCGCTCTGCGCGCTAGATCGACGGCCCTTGTTGATCCGCGTTGATTGCCATTGCAACTGTCTAAGGATTCCTTCTGATAACTTGATCTTTATAAGACTCTTAATCTTTGGCATGATTTTTAAAGAGTTCATGAAAACTTAGAGAGTGTTCTAGGATCCCATTTGGATCACGCCTTCCCACTGAAAAAGATTTTGGACCACCAAAAGTTGGTTTTTTAAGCATCAATCAAGTGAGGATATAGATTCCTCGCTTGCCCAATTTCTATCCATCTTGCACTGCTTGGTTTTGAACCCTTGAGTCCAATCCTGAGGTACTCAACATCCCCTTTGCACATAGTTCTTGGCTTCTTGTCCAAAACTGTATCTTCCTGTAATTCATTTAGATATTCAGGCAACAAATCATCAATAGAAGGCAATTGACTCTTCTCTTTGGGATCTTCAATCAATGAAGGTTCAAATAGTCTCAAGCTTTCTGCATTAACTACTGAATAGATGTGCATGTAAGTTGGCAAATCAAGGCGAAAAGCATTCTCACCTATTTTCTCAAGTATCTTGAAAGGTCCATACCTTATTGACTTCAGCTTCTTACCTTCACCTTGCATTCTATCTTTACTGATATACATCTAGACTTGATCACCAACTTGGAAACTATGCTCAATCCGATGCTTATCATGCCTTGCCTTGTACTTGGCTTGGCTCTTTTCCAGCTGTTCCTGTAGTACCTGTTGAATTTCTTGGATTTGTTCAATGAACTTGGTTGCCTTGTCCACATCACTAAGTCCATCAACTGTTATGTCTTTACCAAAGACAAAATCCAAGGGATACCTTGGTGTGAAACCAATACTGAGTTATGCTTAAGTATAGTAGACGCATTTATGATTGGTCTGGACGACATATCTGCAACTTTATTGTGTATGCCCTTTTTATATCTGATGACAAGATGAAACTGTTGTAGAAAACCCATCCACCTATGGTGTCTTGATTGCTGCAATTAGTTTGTGAGTGTAAATATTGAAGTGGTTGATAATCAATATGTATAACTGTATCTTTGCCCATTAGATAATGTTTCCACTTTTTCACACTCTGTACTAATGCATACAATTCTTTATCATATGTGGGATAATTAACTATTGCAGAATTAAATGTCTTAGAATGATAACATATGGGTTTACCGTGCTGCATCAACACTACTCCCATGGCATAGTCATTGGCATCTGTTTCAATCTCAAAGGGTCTTTGAAGATCGGGCATGCTATGCTACTGGTGCTTTACTAAATCTTTTTTTTTTAAGGTGTTGAAGGCTTTCTGCTATTTGCCTCCCCACTGAAACACCTTGTTCAATCCTATTAAAGCATGTAAGGGAGTTGCAATCAAGGGAAAGTTAGAAAATAATCTTTCTCCAATACTGTGCTGCTCCTAGGAAGCTTCTAACTTCTGTAGCAGATTTGGGTTTAGGCCAGT
The DNA here is from genome assembly GCA_000404065.3 of Pinus taeda. Lineage (NCBI taxonomy): Eukaryota > Viridiplantae > Streptophyta > Pinopsida > Pinales > Pinaceae > Pinus > Pinus taeda. Next base: position 11,761 of record APFE030290707.1, read on the forward strand.
TTACAATGACTGCAACCTTAGAGGGATCTATCTTCAATTCACCACCCCATACAATATGACCCAAATAATTCAAAGATGTGTTGCCAAATTCACATTTTGATAGCTTAACGTAAAGATTTTCTCTTTTCAAAACATCTAGAGTCTTCTTTACATGCTTCAAATGTTCTTCCCATGTTTTACTAAATATAGGAATGTCATCTAGATATACAATGACAAAATCATCAATAAAAGGCCTAAGTACATCATTTATTACTCTCATGAAAGTAGCAGGAGCATTAGTTAAGACAAAAGGCATAACTAACCACTCATAGAATCCCTGCTTTGTTTTGAAAGCAGTCTTCCATGCATCTTGCTCTGCAACTCTGACCTGATGGTAGCCACTATGCAAGTCCAACTTGGAAAAGTAAACAACTTCTTTCAACTAGATCATCTATGTGAGGAAGGGGATAACGATTTTTGATTGTTATCTTATTTAGTGCTCTGTAATCAATGAAAATTTTCCATGAGCCATCTTTCTTTCTCACCAAGACAATTGGAGGCCCACATGGTGATGTGATAGGTCTTATGAACCTTTTCTCGAGCAGCTCCTGTACCTGCTTCTTGATTTCTGCATTCTCTAAAGCGGACAACCTGTACATTCCAATGTTAGGCAATGGTGCATCTTGTTGTGAATTAATATCATGTACTATTTCATTTTTGGGTGGAAGACCTTTAGGTTCTTGAAATAGCATATCATATTCTGAAACAACTTTTTCTAAATCAGCTTGTTGTTTAGCATTACACCCCTCAAATTTATTGGTTTTGTTTGTTTTGTTTGTTTTTGTTTGTTTTTTGTTTTTCCTTCACAACCATTAGTAAAAATTGTTTGCATAAATTCACAATTATTTTCATCTACCCTGAGTTTATGAGAGTATAATTATTCTTGAGTTTATGAGCTCTTACAATATATTTGATTCTATCTTTAACGAGTTGATACTTGTTTTCAGCTCTATAGAAAATGGATTTTCTATCATACAAGTAAGGGCTTCCTAAAACAATTCCACATATATCCAAGGGAACTATATCTAACTCAACCTCGTTTACAAATTCTAACCCAAAAGAAAACCTAAGCTTACATTGTCTAGTCACTTGTGGCTTTGCTTTATCACATACCCAACCCAATGGATATGGCTTCTTGTGAGGTGTGGTTAGCAATCCCAACTTCTTTACAATTGCTTCAGAAATTAAGTTTACTTGTGAGCCACTATCAAGCAAAGTATCAATCTTTTGATGCTTGGAAATAGCTCTAATATGAAAAAGCTCATGCCTTTTCCTCTCATTTTCTTCATTATCAGTAGATTGTGCAAAATTATTAGTACATGCTTCAGAAGTTTTACCTTTTATACATGTGGCTGTGACTGTTGTTTCGTCCCCTGAGTTTGACCCCAAATCCTTCTGAATAGCTGCAGCAATCTTCTTCTTTTTTCCATCGTACTTCTTGGGCCTCAGCTCTGGATGCAGAATCCAATAGTGTTCATCATCATGCCCATCCTTCTTGCAGTGACTGCATGAATATTTGGCCTTTTGTACAGTATTTGTCTTCCTCTCTTTCCATTTATGCTTTCTCTTTTCCTTGTTCTTGCTTGTAGTGGGTTTTGATGATCCCCCAACTTCTGGGTTCACATTCTTGCCTCTAGCCTCTAGATGTGTAGCCTGAACAGATACCTCATCTATGCTAGTAGGATTAAACATGAGAATGGTGTGCTTTAATTAGCTTTTTAGACCACCTATATACTTCAGCAGAGTTTCAGGTGTGTCTAAAGAAATCCCTAGAATCAAAGCTCTTTTTCTAAATTCTTGGGTGTAGCTTTGTACACTTTTCCATTTTAATTGGTGAAGAGTTTGCCAACTCATCATAGCTTGTTGCATATAAGCTAGTGGATAGAATTGTTTTGTAATGGCAGAAACAAATTCATTCCAAGTAGAAAGAATTTTACCATGCTTCTTCAAATCAGTTTGTGTCCTACCTTCCCACCATACTAGGGCAGTGCTTCCAAGGCGTACGCTGGCCAGCTGAATCTTTCTCCTTTCCGAATCGATGTTCTGCACTCTGCGATATACACCAATCTATCTAATCTAGTTATTTAGCCTTTCTGCATTCAATTCTCTATCATAATATGGAAAATCAAACTTCACATCTAATTTAATCAAAGAAGGTTTCTTATTTTTGTTTTCAGGGCTTTCTTTATGTGAAGAAGATGATGATGAAGGTGATGATGGGGGAGATGGTGGAGAGGGATTTTCCGCTTTTCCTTTTCCTTCTGGGTGGGAAACTAGAAGAGGTTCTTCTACTCCTTTATCTTGTTTGGAGGTTGAAGAATCTTCACCTCTACCTTTCTTAAATTATCTATACATTTCTTCCACCATGGCTGTCATGGTCATGAAACTTTCCATTTTCTGGGAGTCTAATTCCAAGGGACTTTCTTTTTCCATTTTCCTCCTAGGATATGTTGAGCGATGGAAAAGATATTCATTTTCGATTTATTTCCTTATCTTTTCCTTCGAATCATAACTCCTTTACATTCTAAAATGGTAATATGTTAAAGAATTATGGTAGAATTAAGGAGATTTGTGATTGATACAAAATAAATGATTATTGTCTTTTTCTATACGGAAAATGAAGGAAATAGAAAACCACTATTCGGAAGGAAAAGACAAAGCATAAGAAACTGTTGTCCCTTCCCCAGGAAGCAATATCCAGACAAGGAGATCAATATCAGAGCGCATAATCCAGGAGAAGAAAGGGAAAGCGTGGCATCAACGCAAGAAGACGAAACAATAAACTAGAAATCAAAGATAGAGTGAATCCCTCAGGATGTTTTGATCCTAAGGGATCGCTGCTTCAAAGCTTATCTATACTCTTGAGATATTTGCTTGGCTATTATAAAAAGGGACGGAGCTTGTATCCCACTGGGGGTGGGGGGCATGTATTATCATTTTGTAGAAATTACTGCTGTAATCTCAACTTTGATCATCAACTCTCTTTGAAAAGCGATAGTTGTAAACCTTGCCATACATGATTAATATATAACTTAGTTGTTGTTCCATTATCTGATCCTGGAGTAAACTCGGCGGTGCTTCACTAGTGGCTAAGGGCCCGGCCCTGGTGGATTCACCTGCATCTTGTATCACTATTTTACAATTATAGTCTTGTGTGGTTTGATTTCCTTAATTTTCTTTATTCAATAATCTTTTGTTTATGAACATTTCACAAAATTGCTCTGTTATATCGAAATCATAATTGGATTGCGTTGGTGACAAAATTATTAACTATAACTTGAAATGCCCTGTTGTTCATTTTGATTTAATACTATGTGGTCTAATTCGGATTGCTGTTCATTTAATTGCTGCTCGCTTATAATTGCGATTGCTGTTCAATTAAGTTACTATTCAATTATAACTGCAATTTACGATCCTTTAATATCTGTGATTAATGTTCATGCTGCTAGAATAAGGTTTCTGATTTAGTTTAACTTATAGTCGCCATGTGTTTCCAGTTGATTTGCTTTGTTGTTCCATTTTATTAAGATTTCTGTTCAATTCATTTCTATTAGGATAAACTCTGCTGTTTAATTCATTTATGATAAATCAAGCTTTGTTGTTCAGTTTTTCAATAAGACTTAGTTGTTGTTCCTTTTTTGTCAATTGAATTGCTATTTCCAGTTATCTGCTTTAGTATGGATTGAAAGATCTAAAACTGTAAAGGACACTGACTACCGCTGTCTAAGTTCTGAGATTGGAGATCTTGCCTATGATTGATTTTCATTTGCATCAGTTTACAGGGGAGAGAGTTATCATTACCGAGTCCTCGACTGATGATTGTTTGAGTGACTAATTTAGTTACATAACATTTCAGTTTCTTGCTGTTCCAATTAGATTTTGTTTCCAGCATCCATTTATCTTTGCATTTTAAAGCACTATACTGCAAAACATTACTCCTGAGCAAGTGAACGCCTCAGACTGAGTACACTCTTGAGATAAAAAATCGTCCCTGGGTTGATAATTAATGTAGGATAAATAGGAGTTAAAAAGACACCTTTTATACCTCAACATTTTGGTGCCATTGCCGGGGAGAGTGTAGCCATTTGTTTTAAGAAGAGTAGTGTGCATTTGATAAGTACCTGCTAGGAGAGAATTGGGCATTAAAAACGAAAGGTAAGAACCTGCGTATGGAGCATATAACAACCCTGCTCCCCTGTCTGCTTTCGTACAGATTTGTTGATTACTGTGGGTAGAAATAAGTATTTGAGTTGTGTGCATGACTAAGCAGAAAAAGCCTGAAAAGAATGCAAAACCACTGCCCAAACCTGATAAAGCTAAGGTGCCAGTGACCCTTGGCCGATCGACCTTTATAGACGATATCATCAAGAAAGCAGAATCTCAGCCATCAGTAGGTCCTAGAAAAGTTGCTTCTAGACAACCTACTAGCGCCCTTCGGGCCACAAAATCACCATCTGTAGCCTTTGCTAATGTGCATAGCTAAACAGAAGAAACCGGGCAATATTTTCAAGAAATTGAGAATTCTCGCCCAATTTCTTTACAAGAAGGGAACTCTAGTAATCTCTGTGAAGGAGGAGAGTAAATAGGGGAAACAAAAGAACCAAGATCACCTCTTGGAGTAGTTCAAACACTAAGCAGCCCAGATAAGGGAAGTGCTGTCAAGATCATCCAAAACAAAGCTGAAGAATCTGAAAATCCAAAATCCCCCCCGATAATAGTTCAGAAAGGAACGTTCATCATCCCAAACCAAGGAAGTGCTGTTAAGGCCATTCCTACTCCTTCTAGTAGCCTAGGAATAACTCCATAGAAATCCCAGAAGGATATTGGCACATATTTGATCAAATGGCTCAGAACTAGCAAACACCTCAAACCTCCACACTGCAATATCCCATTGTAGATACAACAGTTAATGCACCTATGAAGGCCATACCTCTCCAACATATTCCTACATTCCATGGCCTAACATTGAAATATCCAGATGCATTTCTGTTTGAATTCAATGTATTATGCCGGGGGTATGAGTATACCACCGATCCCCAAAAGCTAAAACTATTTCCCTCCACATTAAAAGGAGCAGCTTTACGATGGTGTTAGGCCCCTATACTACTAGTGTAACCCCTTATTTTTATTAGTACAACCCACTTATTATATTGATGTACCCATGTAGTGCCCATATTGTTACTATTGTGCCCCATAGAAGCCCACTATTGATATTATTGTGCCCTTACATTAATATTGTTATGTCGGCTCTGATTATGTTACGACCCCTTAGACTCCTATATATAGAAAGGAGGTCTTTTCATTTGTATCATCCAAGAATTGTTCATTTATGTAATGTAAAGGAGGTTTCCCCCTCGAAGTGGTTGAATTATAAGGTGTTGGTCTATCTTTTCTATCTTTTCTTGAGTTGGTTTCATAACATTTGGTATCAGAGCTTTGGATTCTAGGGTGTCGCTGCTCTAAATATGTCATCGTGGCATTTTCGCTATAACGTTTTTTCTGCGACGTTTCAAAAGCTAAAAAACAAACCCATTTGAGAAGAAATCGTGCTAAACCTTGGGTCCGAATTTCAGAACTTTTTGCACTATTTGTGGAGATATGATCTGAGGAAGTTGGTCTTTTTGTAGACTCCTGAATTACATTCCAAACAGGTGACCTGGGGAAAATCATCATAACGTTCTCTCTGAGCATCGGATTGAAATTTCGTAAGAAGGTATAGAAAGAGGATAGAATGTAGTTTCTTGCATATATTTTTTAGAGCCAAAGATCGAAACAGTGACTCGTGGCACATCTTACAAGTTTTCTCTACTGAACTAGTCTATAATCAGGTCACTGTGGGATATTTCACATAACTCTTCCTTCGAGAATCCAATTTGGATAAGACTGGTGGAATTGGAAAGAGGACACAGAGGGCTACTATAGATCGCAATTTTAGAACTTAAAGATCTGAAAGTACAAAGTTACAGTCGATTCAAGATTGAGCTACTAAAATCAAGAAAAAACAAGATGAGGAAGTTTGATGGCAAGGATCCCGTAAATTGGATACTTCAGATGGAGCAATATTTTGATCTACATGGTGTACCACTATTAAAAAAGTTATGTATTGCATCTTCATATTTAGAACCATATCAATTTTTATGGTATGAAGGGCTTTGTTCCCGTAAACAACTTGTTACGTGGTCAATTTTCACGGAAGAAATAATAGCACATTATGAAGATACAAAGAGCAACACCACAACAATTGGAAAGAGTAAAAGGGCTTTGTGACATAGTGGAAAGCAAAATTATGGAAACCATGAAACATACCCCTCACAACTATAAATATGGAAGTGTTGTTTCTCCTATCCTTCCACAACCTATAAGGGTTACACCACGACAATTGGAAGAAAAAAGAGAAAAAGGGCTTTGTTACAATTGTGATAGCAAATGAACTAAAGGTCATAAGTGTGCTGAGAAGAAATTGTTTTACATAGAATATGAAGAGGAGGAAGAAAAGGATCAAGAAACATCAAAAGAAGAGGATATATGCCAGGACCCCACCCCAGAGAAAGAAAAAATGAATCAGACCATATCTTGTAAAGCATTGGCAAGAATTACCACTCCTCAAACTCTCAAGATAGAAGGACATATCAAGAAGAAAAAGGTGCAAGAAGTGAAAGATCACATTGAGAAGGAAGAAATGAATCCAACCATATCTTGTAATTCATTGGTGGAAATTACCACTCCTTAAACTATCAAGATAGAAGGACATATCAAGAAGAAAAATGTTCAAGGTGAAAGATCACATCGAGCATCAAGAAATGAATCCGACCATATCTTGTAAAGGATTGAAGAAATTACCACTCCTCAAACTCTAGAGATAGAAGGACATATCAAGAAGAAAAAAGTTCAAGCAGTGAAAGATCACATCGAGCATCAACAATAAGTTCTGTAACTTTTAAAGGATAATGCTACTTCGGTGCAAAATCAAACGAAACAACAGGTAGATCAAAATCATAGTGAAAAATGTTTTGATGTAGGTGATCAGGTATTTTTACTGCTACATCTCAAGCAAGCTATTTATGGGAAGGAAATGTTGGCAATACTACATGCACTTAAAAAATGGCGACGTTACCGAATGGGAGGAATCTTCAAGGATGAGGATGTGGAAGCATTGTTTTGTGCTATTTCTATTATCCAACCAGATTGGATAAACGAAGCAAGGGATGAATGGAAGAAGGATGAAGAAGTATGGCCACTTATTCAAAAGTTGCAAAAGATCCTAATTCAAACAATA
>APFE030290707.1:22485-32496 GCA_000404065.3 Pinus taeda
ACTTGTGCTGAAAGGAAGATATCAAGAGATTAGAGTTGCAAGAGCCTTCTTTGTGTCCATAAGGCTTTACCTAAGTAAGGAGATCTTGTCACCAAAGAGAGAGAGGCTTGCCCCTCATCCCTTCAAGCTTTGCAAGACTTGTGTAGCTGAGCACCCAGCCGAAGGAGGACTTGACGTCAGGACGTTGGTTGTATTCTCCTTTGTTGATTATTAATAATAGATGACTATCATTATGGTTCCATTCTCATTGTACTTGTAATGGTTGATATTGAATTATATCCTTCTTGACTGATGTATAGTTGCATATATTAGATTTCACGCTTGTGTTTGTGTTTTCTCTTTGTGTGCAGGTGTCCATTCGCGGAGATAGTGGAGGATTGTGACCGGCCAAGACAAAGGAGCGTGGGCGACGTCTCTTCTACGAACAAAAGCGTTGGAACTCAAGTAGGTCTTCATCATCTACCTTTTATTTGCAATTAGGAACTTGCGTGATAGCATTGTTTGATTGTTGCTAGACCCGTTTTGGGCTAGTAGGGATCGCCTCTATCCGTAGAGGGGATTTACCTCTCCAACAGGCCTATGCAATGCCCTTGCCACATTTCAAAGGGTTATCTTAAGCATTTTTCAGACTTAATAAATGAAGGGCTCGAAGTATATATGGATTATTTCACACCGTATGGAGATGATTTTGAGCTAGCACTAGACACATTGGAAAAGGTGCTACATAGATGTATTGCCACCAGTTTTTTCTTGAGGCATGAAAAGTGTCATATGATGATGAGCGAGGGACTCATCTTAGGTCATTATATCTCAGTAGCTGGAATACAGGTAGATCTGGCTAAAATTCAAATAATTTTGTTAATAACTTCTCCTACCACACAAACAGAGGTACATAGTTTTCTGGGATTCTCTGGTTATTATAGAAGATTCATAGAATTTTTTTCTCAGATTGCTGCACCTTTATATGCACTAAGAGGCAATGTTGATTTTATCTAGACAGATAAGTGCGACCATGCTTTTGAGGATCTGAAAAAGCTTGTATCTACAATCCCAATGCTAAGGGGCCCAAATTGGGATTTTCTATTCCAAATTTCATATGATGCTTCAGACACAGCTATTGGAGTAGTCCTTGGGCAGGAAGAAGATAAAAAGCCATATGCAATTTACTATATTAGCAAAAATCTATCTCCTGCCGAACTAAACTATACTGTAACTGAAAAAGAGTTTTTAGTTGTAATACATGCTGTAAATAAATTTAGGCATTATATCACTGGATATCCTGTTGTTTTATATACAGATCACTCTACCATAAAATATTTAGCAAATAAACCTGTTACAAATGGTAGAGTAACAAGATGGTTGATTTTATTGCAGGAATTTGACATCACAATAAAAGATCGACCTGGAAAAGAGAATCCTGTAGCTGATTTTCTCTCATGAATGCTGAAGCCAGCGGGCGCAACAACAGTCGAAGATCAATTCCCAGATGAACATTTGTTTGCTGTTACTGTCAGAACACCATGGTATGCTGAGGTTGCAAATTATTTAGAAGTAGGTAAACTACCCAAGCATCTAACCCCCAATGAACGAAAATAGATTGTATAGTGCAACACCCGATTCTCATGGATTGGGGGCTACCTATTTCATACAGGGGTAGATATGCACATTAGAAGATGTGTCTGCGAAGACGAAATATTTGACATTCTGAAAGCTTGTCATGGACATTTGGCAGAATGCGGAACTGGTCACAAGGTTTTACAAACAGGCTATTACTGGCCTACAATCTTCAAAGATGCTAAGAAGTTTGTACATGCCTGTGATAGTTGCCAAAGGGCAGGACGCCTTGGGCAATCCGATGAAATGCCTTTGCAGCCGCAGTTAGTAATTGAGCCATTCGAGCGCTGGGCTGATCCGGATTTAAACAAGAACGCAAAAAATTATAGAGATAACCATATGCACAAAGATGCAATGGAAATAATACTTCATTTCATTAATGGAAAAGACTGAAATATGCTTACAACCAGAAATGGAAATAAACCAGCTAGGGCGATGGTAGCTTATCTCTGAGAAGAGATATGCGGCTACATGCCTCTGAACTGTTCTGAACTCTGTTACAATGAGGCTCGAAGGCCTATTTATTGTTGAGAAACAATGGAAAACCCTTCACATTCCAAAACCTAACCTTAGAAGATGAAACGCCAAATTGTGGGCCCCGTTTTGGGTAAATTGGTACATCAATTTCCGGGGGTTGTAACTTTGGCATACGATCTTTGTTTGACGCATATGATAGCTCGTTAGAAAGATATATCCGAGAAATACCACTTTGGGAAGGGAAACATTAGTCCATAGACCCATGTCGCCCCCATATTTCCCAAAAAACATCGTTTAGGGCCTCAAAATGACTCCAGAAATTCAGGACCCGAAAAACCTGCTAAAAATAGTAAATTGTACTACAATTACGAAAACTGAAAAACTGAAAGAGATAGTTGCAGGGGTCCAAATGGGATAGGTGGGTGGCCACCAACATCCACCTGGATCATGGGCACTCAACTATATTGGTCCGATTAACCCATCATCAAATAATAAAACATACATATTAGTAGCAACATAATATGTTACCAAATGGGTTGAAGCAGAGGCACTACCAAGAGCTATAAAGGACTCTGTGATTCATTTCCTGTTCCAAATATTTGTGCGATATGACCTCACGAGGACATAATTACAGATGGAGGGCCGCAATTTGTAGGTAATAAAATTGCTTCAACATTAAAAAACTACCACATTCAGCACAAAATTACAACCCCTTACCACCCGCAGGAAAATGGCCAAGTAGAGAGCACGAATAAGGTGATAGAGGTAATATTTACAAAAATAGTTGCATCGCACAGATGTGATTGGGCTTCAAGATTGCTGGAAGCCTTATGGGCATATCGAACAACGTGGAAAAATATCACCAGCCATTCGCCATATCAACTAGTATTTGGGAAAAAACCCATCTTTCCGATAAAATTCGAGATACAAACATTAAGAACAACAAAGGAGGTGGGTTTGAATTTAAATAAGGCCCAAACTAACAGATTACAACAAATTAACGAGCTAGATGAAATCAGGATCTCGTCTCTTCAACGCACTGCATTGATTCAATAGCAAAGAGAAAAATGGCACGACGCCCTGATCAAAAAGAAAATCTTCCACGAAGGAGATTGGGCACTCCTATATGATTCCAGGTTTCACGATTTTCCAGGAAAACTCCAGACTCGATGGCTTGGACTGTATGAAATACAGAAAGTGCATGACAATGGCACCATTACTTTGACTACTATTGACGGATTTGGATATTCGTTTAAAGCAAATGGTCATCGAGTGCGACTGTACCATAAATTGCTTACTCGGGAATCCTTTTACCAGCAGCTACGAGAATATTTTGATATGCAGATTATTGCTGAGGAAAATAATCCTTCCTAGGCATTAGTTCATTGAATAACTCTTTTGCTTCAAAATTTTGTATATAATTATTTCTTTCCTGCTTGTATAAACTACTTTTTGTACAAACTTTTTTTCTTGCTGTTCCTTTTCAAAGGAACGACACTTCTGCATTTTTGCTGTTCCTTCTCAAAGGAACAACATTTTCACATTTTTGCTGTTCCTTCTCAAAGGAACAACACTTTCACTGTTCGTTGTCAAAGGAACAACACTTACAAATTTTTGCTGTTCCTTTTCAAAGGAACGACACTTTTGCATTTTTTACTGTTCCTTTTCAAAGGAACAACACTTTCACATTTTTTGCTGTTCCTTTTCAAAGGAACAACATTTCCGCTAGATTGAATTTTTGCTATTCCTCTTAAAGGAACAACACCTTCGCCAGAATGCATTTTTGCTGTTCCTCTTAAGGAACAACAATTGTTCCATCTAAAGGAACAACACTTTATGAGAGCATTTTTTTATGTGTGCTTCTTAAAGAACATCATTTAGAGAATTTTTGTGAATGATAGTTCACTATTCATGATCCCTTCAAGGCACATATATAAATTTATGCAAGGATACAAAAGCTAGAGGATACTGAAATTAGCAAACCAAAGAAAAATCGTTATCTTTAGAGAAAATGCTTTGTATCGATAAGAAAAAAGAAGAAAGGACATAACTATTTATATCACTTTGTTGTCTTTATTTTCACTAAAACTAATTTGATTGATTACTTTCATCATGTTGGTTCTTCCCTAATCCTCATAATTCTCTTTGATCATTATTATTGAATAAGAATAAGGGCATATTTTCCTATATTGAGATGTTCAGACTTCTTCCACCATCCCTACTCTTAAGGAGTGTTGAGCCATCCTCTGTATATAAATAGGAAATTGCTATATAAGAGAAAGGAAAAAAAAAAAAGGAAAAGAAAAAATATATATGATTACTAACAATTATATGATTTGTCAAATGAAGGATAGGGGGTCTCATCAAGAGCCAACCTACCATGATCATAAGGAAGAAATGAAGTGGCATTCCCACTATGGCCACCACACCAGGGTTATGATCCAAGAGGCACATGTGAAAAATAAAAAGTCCTTGGAACAGGAGGTCTCATCACGAGCTGACCTGCCCACCTTTCACTCCTTCCTGGTGAATGACATTGTGATTCATCTGGTTACCAAGCCAACACAATGACCTCCATTCTGACATCACAGAGCACTTTCCAAGGCATACATAAAGGATTATGGTTCCAAGGGTGAAAAAGCAACTTTGTCAAGGTTATGAACACCTATGGGCAACAGAGCTCTGCTGGTGGTATTGAAGTCATATTTTTCACACATCAAAAGTGATTATAAACCCTTTTCTTATATATTTATCTTGATTTCAAATGAGATTATGATTTAAAATCCTTTTGAACGTCTTACACATGAAATATTGTTTGAAAATCAATCATAATGGTTAAAGTGGATAATGACCGAATAAGCATTTTTACTTACGACAGCTGTCCTCTTCCCTATTTTTCGAATCATTTCATAGCATTTCCATATCTATTCACGATTTTCATCATAAGCCTCGATTTCAGTAATTCACTACTTTTTGCAATCATGTCATGGATATATATGCCATTCCTTTTTTTTTTTTTTTTTTTTTTTTTTTTTTTTTTTTTTTTTTTTCTGTATGGTTGCCGTCCAGTACGCCGCTCCTCCATTTGCCGGTCGAGGACGACCTATAATATTTCAGGGGGCCGCGGATGATCTCCAAAATACACTGGCAGATGTGTCAATTCCTTATTTGGAGGTACTACGACTCCATCAGATCTCGGAAATAGCAAGTTTAACGGTATTGACATTTTCCAATATGCAAAGCTGTGCTGTTCCATTTCCATTTCTATGTTTTGAAAAAAATTAACATTGTGCTAAGATTAGACGAAATGGGAGGCAAAGCAATACACAACGAACCACAAGTGCTGATAATTTCCGATGCTGCACGAGCAATTTTGGAAAGAGCAGGATGGATCAATTACCCTACACGGCTACACCAGTCCCATGAAACTGTGGCCATTGAATTTCTGTAGAATTTGCAGGAAGATTATTCCATGGTGAGGGGAAGGCGAATGACAGTAACAGAGGCGGTAATTGCCAAAGTATCTGGAATACCGACAGTCGGACCAATATGGACCCAAAAAAAAAAGTAAAACTTCGAGACGCCATAGCCATCTTCCGGGACAAAGGATAGAACCTTACCATCAAAGGAAAAGGAGTCCTGCCTACAACTCTGGGAGAACCATGGGCAGAATTAGCCTGAATAGTGTAAAGTTATATCACATGCGATGGGAGAAAGGATGTGGTAAGACCACGCCATCTCAAATTATTAGCAGTATTAAGACAGAAATGTGCTGTAAATTTGCCTACATATTTAATTTCTTTATTGCATGACGCTGCTCGGAGCATAAGGAAATCATGTCATACATAAACGGTAGTAAGTCATCATTGTTTAATTCGATTAATAGTCAGTTATAGTCTTGCTCAGCAGTAGTCTAGTTGGGAAGAATTGGTATTTTCAATAGACAGGGGATTGGCCTTACGAGCCCTAAAAAGAAAAAGAACCACCAGCACATCAGCTAGACCGCAGAAACGCAGACAGTCCCTCATATTGAGGAGAAGCAGGGGAATGTTGGGAAATCTCCAAGATAATAGTAACCAACCTCTAGAAATACTGAACTCCTAGGATGAGCAACCCCCACAACTAGGAGGAGGGGAAATGTGGAAGAAGAATGGGAAGAAGAATTAGAAGAAGAAAAAGAGGAAGAAACTGAGCGCTCTGGTGCAAGTCCACTACAAAGTCCATTGCAGGAAGGTGAATTGGCCCAAATTTTGGCCAATATGGGTGAGTATATTCAACCACAGAGCCCGCTCAACCTCAATATTGAGGCAGCACGATCACAGGAACACTCTGCTCATAGTGAGAGTGCATTCGAGGAGATGAATGATGAGGAAGAAGAGGCATCACAATCACAGGAACACTCTGCTCATAGTAAGAGTGCATCTGAGGACATGAATGACGAGGAAGAAGAAGAAGCATGGTCACAGGAACACTCTGCTCATAGTAAGAGTGCATCCGAGGAATTGAATGATGAGGAAGAAGAAGAAGCATAAGCCACTCGGGAAGTGGTAGATCAAACTAGATTTACCTCCCCCGAGGAACCAAATCGGGATGACGAGAGCACTGAAGAAGTGTTCCAAATAGAAAATATGGTAACAAGCCAGAGCGAGGGCATAGTCCCTGAAGAACAAAACCCAACTAAGCAGCCAAGTCCAGTCAAAGAAACAACTGTTCCTCCCAAGAAAAAAAAGAAGAAGATGAATGAAATCAAGAGGTTGCAAAAGGAACAACAAAGGCTACTAAATGTAATAAAACAACTAAGACAACAGATAAGGGCCCTAAAAATGGGGAAAATCTAAAAAACAACCCCAAGAACAAGAGATGCATCCACCCAAACGAAACCCCATAAAATGAAGGCCACAGGGACTCAAACCGAGCCCATATCCATACAGGACAACAAGGAACAGCATGCGGCTATTACAGACACAACAACCCAAACAGAAGATACACCAGTCTGTAATAAGGATGTCCAAATAGAGGCACTATCCTCTAGCGTCACGACTGACCAGACAATGTTGGCATTCTGGCACATGTTTGGCAGTTTTGGTACTATGGCATAGGTGTTGTCCTTGATGGCAACTCACTCTGGTGACAGATCATAGTTTAGGCACTCAGAAAGAAGAAAAAGACATATACGCAAGTTCACTTTGACGACGCCGCGTATATACGTGGGTTGGACGTTCCCAAGGCGCGTATACGTATACATGCACTTTCATGCAAGGAAAAGCGCGTACATGTGGGAAAACTTGTTTTTGGTCCGTGGTATTTAGTCCTTGGTATTTGAACCTATGGTTTTGGGCCATGGTATCTCGTCATAAGTGTTGAATCCCAAGTATTGGGTCCATGGTATTGAATTGTTATGGTTTTGGACCGTGGTATTGTGAAAGGCCTAAGACTATAAAAGAGGAAGGAGATCATTTGGCAAGGGATCATCTGAATCATTGAATATCTGAAAAATTGCTAGATCTGGAATACAGTGATTGGGTTATGGTGCAGATGTGGATCTGAAGGAAGAAGGAACCTGAGCGCAAGGAGAAGGATAAGTTCTTTTGATGGGTCAAAATCTTAAGGCTTGAATGATAGTATCTTTGTATGATTTTGATCTGTTCTATGTGGCGCTTGCTTGATCTATAAATATGATAATCTCGGTAAACTAATATCTGAACATTTGAAGGGGTAAATTACCTTTATATATTTGTACGCATGTTCAGTAAAGCACAGGTGCATACACACGCAGGTTCTGTAAGGCGGAAGTGCGTATACGCAGGTTGATCTTAGCACAGGTGCATATACACACATTTTCTGGAAGGCAAAAGTGCGTATACACAGGTTGATCTTAATACAGAAGCGTATACATGCAAGTTTCTGAATATTGAAGTAGTGTACATCTCATAATTTATGTTCTAGCTGCTTCTGTTGATTATTGCAGTGATCTGGGTTTAGAATTTGAGGTGTGATTACAATTACTGTGATCTGGGTACAATTGACAGAGAAGTGTTTATTTTGATTCAGTCTTGACTGGTGAAATGGTGATTGGTTGAGCAGAAATTCTTGATGTTTGATTTATGTTATTTGTGGATCCAATCTGGAACTTTATGAAACGTGGTCCCTGGAAGAAAGAGAAGGTTGCAGCCTTCTGCAGGTAGCAGCCTGCGAACTAGTATCTCAACTAGTACAAGAACTAAGGGGGTTGTAGCTCCCTTCTAGGAGAAGCTGGAAAAATAGAGAGGGTTGTAGCTCTCTGCAAGTAGCAGCCTGCATACTGGTAAAGGACTGCACCAGTACAAAATCATTGTAAAAGGAAGTTTCTAATTAAAATAAGATAGAGAGGAATTGCAGCAGGTGGTTTTCACCCACATTGGGTTTCCACCTTATATCTTGTGTTCTTATGTGTGGTTGTCTTCTGATCTGTTTTATTATTCTTGGCAATTGTTTATATGATTCTGGTGCATTACTTAATGATCAACATTTGTAGAATAAAGTAAATTATAAATCTGCATAGTATACGCGGGTTTCCTTATCTGTAGTTGCGTATATACGCGGGTTCATCTAACTGAAGTAGCGTATATGTTCTGGGTTTGAAAAAGTAAATAAGATCAAGTAATACTGATTCACCCCCCCTCTCAGTATTATTTCCAACAATTGGTATCAGAGCAGGTCCTTCAGAAGAAGCTTGATCGCTTGAAGGAAGATCTATCATCATGAGCAACTACGAGAGAGAAGCATCAATCAGGCCACCAATTTTTGATGGGACCTAATTCGTCTATTGGAAGGTAAGAGTCACAGCCTATCTTCAATCTCTTGGTACAGAAGTCTGGGATATCATAGATACAGGGTACACTTTTCCATCAGCAACTCCTACAGATCTGGCTGAGAAGAAGCAGTTTGAAACAAATGCAAAGGCTGTTAACACTCTATTAGGATGTCTATCTCAATCATAATTCGTCAAGGTTATGTAGTATAAAACTGCTAAATAAATATGGGACAAGATTGTGCTGAGCTATGAAGGAGATGAGCAGGTAAAATGAGCAAAACTTCAAACCCTCAGAATTCAGTATGCAAATCTCAGGATGTACAATGATGAAAGTGTGTCTAACTATTTCCTTCGTATAGATGAGATTGTTAATTGTATGAAAAATTTGGGTGAAGAAATAAAAGAGGCTATTGTGGTTGAAATGGTTCTAAGATCTTTATCTCCTAAGTTTGAATCAAAAGTTTCTGCAATAGAAGAAAAGGAGAATCTACAGAAAATTACCATGTCGCAGTTACACGAAATTCTAACCGCTTATGAAATGGGGAAAGGAGGACCATCAGACAGGAGAGAAGCTGCATTCAGGGCTTCAGGTAAAGGAGATTACTATGAGTCAAGACATATGTCAGAAGAAGAGGAAGAATCAAATTTTGTCAAGAACCTTCAACAGGGTGCTGGAAGATTCAGAGGTAAGTTTCCCTTCAAATGCTTTGCTTGTGGAAGAGTTGGTCACTATGTGTAGGAATTTACAGGGTAAGTTCCTCAGATAGAACACCAGAAGGACACCGCTCACAAACAGATCACAGATCAATACACCAGTATTTTGACGTGGTTAAAACCCTCAGAGAGGGAAACAGTCCACGGCCTGCGCCAACGTGGCTACTACAGGCAATTTATTAAAAAAGAATGAAAATTTACATAAGCTTCTCTCATGCACGGTTAACCTACAAATGACCCTCCATGCGCTTTAAATAGAATTCATGGACCAATCGGGTGTCAAGCCACGGATCAAGTGTCGGTAATACCGAGGAGAGAATGAACCGTCGGATCACAACATATCGTGACCGTCGAATTGTAAGTTACAAAATGTACAATGGTAAAGAAACACACTTTACCTAACTCTATACCTA
>APFE030290712.1:5391-28778 GCA_000404065.3 Pinus taeda
GAAGGCAATTGAATGAACTTGAAGTAGCCTTCTTCACTTGGAGACTGTTAAGCAAATATGGAGCATTGCAGCAAGCAAAGTACAACATATTTGGCCTGTAAAATGCCAATCATGAAATATGAATAACCTGCTGCAGCAGGAAGCTAACAACACCAAAGTGTAGTCGGATGCTGCTGCTGAAAGCCAAACTATGATAGGATTTGACGAAGCCACAGGGCTTCCGTACTAGCTTCTATGGCACCATGACACTCTAATTTTTCTGAAGAAAGAGAAATGGCACTTTGTTTCTTGCAAGCCCATGTAATAGGTCCAAAACCAAGAGTGAAGACATAACTTGCACTAGACTTCCGATCATGAGGGTCACCATCCCAATTGAAATCAGTGAAACCAACCAATAGAGGAGATGCTTTTGCACTGTAATGAATCCCAAATTGAACTGTACCTCGAACATAACAAGGTATTCTTTTAGCTACTTTCCAATGACTTTCATGTGGGTTTTGCATAAACCAAGCAATAAGGGCAACAACAAAGGAAAGGTCAGGATGGGTATGGGTTAGATACAAAAGTTTTCCTACAAGCTGATGGTATAAGGTAGCATCA
The DNA here is from genome assembly GCA_000404065.3 of Pinus taeda. NCBI lineage: Eukaryota > Viridiplantae > Streptophyta > Pinopsida > Pinales > Pinaceae > Pinus > Pinus taeda. The sequence goes on from APFE030290712.1 coordinate 5,992, forward strand.
ACTTCAGGGGAAGTACAAGAGATTGAAGGCTTGGCTCTAGAATGAAAGGGAGAAGGGGCTGGCTTACAGTCTTCCATGTGAAAGTGGCTTAGAAGATCACAGGCATACTTGGACTAGGAAATGGAAATACCTTCCTTGGATTGCAAGACTTGAAGACGAAGAAAATAATGCAAATGTCCTAAGTCTGTCATTTCAAACTTCTTTTTAAGGTTGGACTTCACATGGTTTATAAGGCTGGGATCACTACAAGTAAGGATAAGATCATCAACATAAATAAAAAGAATGATAAGAGACTTACCCACTTTCTTAGTGTAGATATTATTGTTAGAATGACACCTAGAAAAGCTAGTATCTAAAAGAAATCTATCCATTTTGGCATACAAAACCCAAGGGGCTTGCATGAGACCATAAAGGGATTTCTTAAGCCGATAGACAAGGCTGGAGTCTGTGTGTATAAAGTGAAGAGGTTGTTCCATATAGCTTTCTTCATGCAAGTCCCCATGCAAAAAGGCAGATTTAATATCCATCTGATGGACTTCCCATTTGAAAGAGGCAGCAAGGGAAAGAGCAAGGCAGATAGAGTTCATTTTGGTAACAAGGGAGAAGGTTTCAGTATAGTCAATGCCTTCAAATTGTGAAAAACTCTTAGCAACAAGACGAGATTTAGGTTTATTAACTTTTCCATCTTGTCCAAACTTGGTTCTGTAAACCCATTTGCATCTAACAAGTTTTCATCCCTTTGGAAGAGGAACAAGATCCCATGCATCATTTGCCAATAATGAATGATATTCTTCATTCATAGCTATATCCCAATCTGGATGGCCTGAAGTTTCTTAAAAGGTGTCAGGATCTTGATTCGTTGAAGCTTGAGCTAATAAAGAAGAGACTCTATTGAACTCAGAACGTGTACGTCGTTGATTTGTAGGATCACCTGCAAGAACACTTGCCACATCCCGAGTAGCACGGACCCATTTAGGAATCTAAGGAGCTTAAGGAGGATCCTGAGAAGGTGGGGGAGAGTTGTCATCCTCATTGTCATCATCTAAAGAAGAAATGTTTTCAAAAGTAGAAGGGATAGAGAGAGGTGGCACATCTGCCGAATTAGGCTCGTATGCCGATATATTTTCAACAAACTTTACATCTCTTCTATTAATAACATTTTTGGACTTAAATGGAATAAATATATATCCTTTGACATCTTCAGAATCCAACAAAAATACATTTTTCACTCTTAGGTTCTAAAGCTTTATGTTTCTCATCTGGAATATGGACCCATGCTTCACTTCCAAAAAAATGAAAGTGACTTACATATGGTTTAATTGAGCTCCATGCTTCTTCTGGAGTTATATTATTTAAAACATTAGTAGGAGTGCGATTTACTATGTAATTTGCACAGTTAATTACTTCTACCCAAAAATTAAGACTAAGTCCTTTAGGTTGAAGCATACAATTAGCCATTTCCTTTAAGGTGTGATTCTTCCTTTCATCTACATGATTTTCTTGTGGAGTATATGGAATAATATGTTGCATGTGAATTCGATGCTCAGTACAAAAGTTGATGACTTTGTTGTTAACATATTCTCCATCATTATCATATCTTAGCTTAAGAATTTGATGTCTAAATTGTTTCTCAACAAAGGCCTTAAAGTTCAAGAACATGTTAAATACTTCACTCTTGAGTTTTAAGAAGTATCCCCAAGTGTGTCTGGAGAAATCTTCAATGAAAGTTAAGAAATACTTGTAGCCAAAGAATGAAACAACTAGAAGTGGACCACATAAATCACTATGCACAAGATGTAAAGGGGTTGAGGCGTGCCAAGAGGCACGTTTTTCAAAACTATCCTGGCAATATTTTCCGAGTATACATCCAGAACAAGCACCATCTCTGCAAGATACCATAGGAAGACTTGTCACCATATTTTCTTTACATAGATTTTGAAGGGAGTGATAGTTTAAGTGACCAAATCGCTCATGGCAAAGTTTGCTCACTTCATCATTATGAGCAACAAATACCGAGGGAAGAGTTGATGACCCAAAGTTGTTAAACTTATACAACCTTGTAGAATCATCAGTAATGCCAGTAGCTAAAATATGTCTAGGATCACTTAGGTCCTTAATTACAACATTGTGAGGTGAAATTTCAACGATTTTACCTTCACCTAAATGAGTTATTTGATATACAGATAGAAGGTTGCAGGATAAGGTTGCAACACATAATACATCATTAAATTGACCATTGTCTAGATGAATAGTTCTAGTCCCTATAACACTAAGATATCTATCATCACCAACATATATATTTTTGGTGTTACAATCATTTAAAGAATAAAACATGGCTTTCTTTTTGGCCATGTGATAAGAAGCTCCAGAATCAATGAGTCACTCATAAGAATGAGAAGAAGAAGATACATTTAGTGCATAACCAGACCGAGATGCTTGACAACCACATGTAGAAAGTGATATTCCTAAAGAGGAAGTTGAAGTTGAAGAGTGCTCCAAATGGATGTTATGCTTCTTCATTGCTGCTTCCAAGGCTTCCGTCTTCTTAAAGCATTTGGATTCAAAGTGGCCATCTCGATTACAAAAGTTGCAATGTCTATCAGTCTTCTTCCATTTTTTTTTATTTTCCTTATTATTTTGTTGAATTGATTTTTCATTTTGAGACTAAAATTATTTGGGACCCTTGTTTGGTGTAGGACCATTCTTTTTAGGACACTGCTTCTTAGGATTCTTTGAATTTGGTTGCTGCTGGGTGGTTAAGGATTTCTTAGAAGAGTTTCCAAGATTAAGAAGACCAATATGTAAGAGTTTTTCTTGTTCTCTTATTAAAGAATAACAAAAGGCATCAAAAGAGGAGGAATTGTAGTTTTGTCCTTGAGAAATAAATGCCTCTCTAGTAGAATGGAAGGTGGAAACAAACACAGAGTAGGCTGGTCCCAAATTAGTAAGAATGGAACAGATAAGGCTACCATCTTCTTTCTTCACCTTAACACCTTCCAAAAGAAGTCTAATGGTCTTGAACTTGGACAAAAAATATTCAATGGAAGAAAAATTATTGGGGTCCAATGTAAACAACTCATTTTCGAGTTGATGGGCTCTAATTTCATTTTTTAATTCCAAAAACTTTAGTGAGTTGTTTCATTGCTTCATTAGGGGTATCAAGTTCTGCAATATGGAATCTAAGGTCTGGAGAAATAGACATCCCTATCAACCCATGTGCTTGATCTTGCCTATTTTCCCATTTGGCTACCTTATCTTCATCTTTAGGTTTAGTTTCTTGCCCTGAGGCTATTCTGTAAAGTCCTTACTTCTAAGTAGATCCACAATGTAGGACCACCATTGGAAGTAGTTGGTGATGTCAAGAATAATTTGGCATGGACTTTCCATTTTAATGATGTCAAGAATAATTTGGCATGGACTTTCCATTTTAACAAAAAAATGAAGTTGTAGATGCTAAAAATAAGTGTTCCAATGGAAAAATCTTGAAAAATTAGGCCGATTAAAAAAAACGGCTTAGAAAACGACTTCCTCATGAAGAAGTTATGGCTTTTTGAAGAAAAGTTGTTGAAGATGCCGACGAAGTGCGTGAATGTGCAGAAGTGAATCATAATGTTAGATTTAAAAAAAATACCCCCCCTTTCCAAACTTAATTTAAATATCTCACTTTAAAAAAAGATTTTATGTGACCCACTTTTATAAATAAGTGAAAGTCACTTTTATAATGGTACTTTATGAGCTATCCACTAAATTGTAACTTATATAAAAGATAAAGAAACTTTAGAATTATAAGTGACTCACTTTTTATAATGGGTAATAACAATTTTACATAAAGTAACTTTAAAGCATAAGTTACATGTGTTTTTTGAAAAATTAACTCAACAAAAAGAAAGACTTGAACTCAAGACCTCTATTATCATAAAGTAACTTTGGACCAAGTGAGCTAGGTTAAAAGGTTAGTAATATTTGGAAGAGAGAAAGGGGGGTTTTTTGTTTTTTGTTTTTTTTAGTCACTAAAGCTTTGGGGTGCATGCTTACTTGAAAAAGCTATTTTTGCCTACAAAACAAAAAACCACACAATCCAACGCAGACATACAAAAAAACCAAACCTTATGGCTTGAAGTTAGCTTTCGCCGAAAACTAAATATTCTCTTCAATGTTTTGGATTTTCTGAGATCACATTAAGGCACGACAGAAAGAGCATATGTGTGAGAAAAAACCTTCCTTTCTTTTTCTGATTTTCCCTTATTGTACAGAGTCACAAAGCAAAGAGCATACATATCTATCAAAGGTATAGATCCGTAATATAAAATAGAGAGATAAATAAACTGAAATAAATAGAGAGAAATAACTAAAACTGCAAATAAAGACTGTATACCTCCAGATCTTAAAAATGGTGTAGCTAGGGCTACCAGAAACCTTTTCGCGTGAAACGAAAGGGGTTCCTCACTGAAATAGCTGCTCCTAACATAATAGAGTAGACCTCTTAGCCCAAAAGTAGTTAGAAACAATAGATCTAGGAAACGACAGTTAGATGCAGTTGTATCAGCTTTTGATTTTGATCACCAACGGATGCGGCCCTCAAATAGCTTTGATACCATGTAGGAATTTACAAGGTAAGTTCCTTAGATAGAACACCAAAGGACACTACTCACAAATAGATCACAGATCAATACACCTGTATTCTTGATGTGGTTAAAACCCTCAAAGAGGGAAATAGTCCACGGCTTGAGCCAACACAGCCACTTCAGGCAATTTATTAATAAAAGAAAGAAAATTTACATAAGCTTTTCTCATGAACGGTCACCCTACAAATGACCCTCCTTGCTCTTTAAATAGAGATCATGGACCAATCGTATGTTAATCCATGGATCAAGTGTAAGTAATATCGAGGCGAGAATGAATCATTAGATTACTTAATGTTTAGAACATATCCTGACCATCAGATTGTAAGTTAAAAAAGTACATAGTAAAGAAACACACTTTAGCTAACTCTATACTGGACCAAGTTAAACTTAATTATTTCCTATGTGTCAGAATATCCTAACATAAATCCTAGGTTGATAAGATTAATGAAGGTAAGATTAAGTTGATTTTAAAGAGTCATCTTAGTCTCCAACATTTTGGCGTCATTGCTGGGGAGGTTGTAAAATCATAGGTTGTATCTCTGGGAGGTTGGGTATTGAAGAAGGAAGGTAAGAACCTATGCACGCGACAAGTAAAAGCTTGTGTCTAGTACCCACTTTCAGTTGATATGATCAGGCTATGTAAGTGTGTATGAATAAGAAAAAGAATAGGAATCAGGTAGTAACATAACAAAATCCAGTATCAAAAACCACAAAAACCCATGGACTGGTGAGACTTGGGAGAATGACCTTCATCAACGAAATTATTCAAAAATCTGAATCTCAAGCATTAATAGGACCCCGAACAACATTTGGGAAGGGATCTATAGTAATCCCTCAAGTAGTAGGATCACCAACTACAACTCATGATGAGATTCATAGCAAAACTGAAGGATTTGAGCAAAGCTTCCAAAGCACATTTATTCAACACAAGAGGAAAATTCTTGCAATTTGAAAGAAGGAGAAGGAGAAACCAGTGGAGAAGATCCACGATCCTCATGCTCAGGATCTCCTGTGATCTTGATAGAAGAGAAACTGCCTAAGATCCCATATTTAGGCATTGTAGTAAAACCCCCTCGAGATCCAAGTAATATCCATAACTTCCCTACTCAAATAATACCTCCTGATCAAGAAATCCCTGAAAATTACTTGCATATTTTCGATCAGATGGAAACCCAAGGGTAACAAAACCAAACTTTGACATTGGAATACCCTATTATCGATCTAGTGGCTAATGCCCCAATGAAGACTATCCCTTTACAAAATATCCCAACCTTTCATCGGATGACCTCAAAGGATCCATATTCCTTTTTATTTGAGTTTGATGTATTATGTAGAGGTCATGATTATACCACTAATCCACGGAAATTGAAACTGTTCCCTTCTACTTTAAAAGAAGAAGCATTATGATGGTTTATGGGCTTAGGAGGAAGCACTATAAATTCCTAGGATGATATGGAAAATACCTTTCTCACCAAATACCTGGATTACTATCAAACTAGTGACTTAAAGGATGATATTTTTAAAATGATTACAAAAGAAAATGAAACCTTAGAAGAATTAATTGAGAGATTTCAATACAAACTACAAAGATCACCTTATACTGCTTTACCAAATGAAGTACTGAAGGCTTCTTTAATAAAATGCATGAAGGATGAATGGATAGAAACGTTGAATTTAATGGACCAAGGTGATCTCTCCCAAGAAGAATATGATAATATTGTTAATCCGTGTATTAGGTGTTCACGTGGAAGTACACGAACCAGATCTGGAATAAGGGATCCCCTCACCCAAATCAGTAAGACCACATGAGGTGGTGTAAAGCGAACCAAAATTGGTAATTTGTTAGAATATTTTAAAATTGACATCTTGGCAAACTCACTATGTAGTTAGATGTTTTGCAGGCTAAATAGAAGCAAGTTGAGGTGGATCAAGCATTGGCCATATTCTATCCACGTTGCTAAAAGAAAAACATTGAAAGGGAATGCCCATTGGACATGGTTCGAACCTGTGCTATTTTCACTAAAGAAAATTTGATAGAACAATGTCTGTCACTTCCAGGATTAAAAACTGTATTTAAAGAAGCCGAGGAGGAAACAGAATCTGTATACTTGACGACTCAACATTGGCCATGGAAATCACTCCCTTCAGGTATGATGCAATATCCCTCCTTATTTTATTCTGGATAATATATTCCACAACATAATCTTGGAAACACATGGCAGGGACAATCACCCTTCAATCCTACCTGGAAATTCCAATCATATCCTACATCACCATGGCCGAATCAATCTTTAGCTAGATTAGGATGGCTAAATTCGCAATATCCTACCCCATGATGGCAGAAAATAGTTACCAATTCCTATCCCTCACAATGGTCAAATATACTTGCGCAGAATCCAATGTGGCCTCAAACTTGGCAGCCCCCTACGGGATTGGTAAATCTACCCATAGGGACAATCCCTCAACCTTAACCAACACTATAGGCTCCATTTCAGTTGCCTCCTAATCCTCAAACTCTGGTGTGTCCTCAACTGTCGACTCAGCCAAATCCTAACCTCAACAATAGACCTGTCTAATACGTGCAAATGAATGAAAATTTTTCTATGAAATAAATCCCTTAGGATGTAATGAGCTCCAGCTGAGGTATAGACGTATTCTTTCTCCTGAAGAAAATCAAAATGATTAAGAACAAGAAAACAATAAAGAAGAGAAAATTATGACAAATCCTTTGGCTGTGGTTATTTTAGAAACATAACCAATAAGAAACACAGTTGAGCAACATGAATTTGAGAAAATCAAAACTACTTCCCCTCCATTCCCTGAAAGACTCACAATAACTAAACCAGGAATCTACCCTGAGTTTGATATTGTAGGGGAGTTGAAAAATATGTGTATAAAAATTCTACTCTTACAAGCTATACGAGATATCCCAATTTATGCCAAAATGATCAAGCAATTATGTTGGAAAAATCTTGGGAGAAAATTGAAAGATCCACCCATAGTTCACGTTGTAGGAAAATTATCTAACTTATTTTAGGAAAACAATTTCCCGTTAAATATGAAGACCCAAGAAGTCTGATCATGATTTTCCAAATACAAGGCTGCACTTTTCCAAACACATTAGTAGACTTGGGGGCAGCGATTAACCTTCTGACCTACGAAACCCGTAATGTCTTGGGTATTACAACTTTAAAACCAACCTCAACCCTGCTAGAATCAGCTGATAGGTCGATGGTTAAGCTAAAAGGAACTTGGGAATACATTACTATCTCTGTAGACTCCTGGGAATATCCTGTAGATTTCCCAGTCATCAACCCTAGAAGTAGATTAGATGGACATTCGTTAATACAAGGAAGACCATGGTTAGCAACAACATATGCATATATAGGATGTTGAAATGGAAACATGACAGTTGTGAAAGGAAATGTTGTCAAAAATATTATTATGTATCCTACTGCTCAAACTAGTCCTCCCTGTATAAATCTTCAGTTATACCCAGTGAGATATCAAGAAGAAAATATGCTATCTCCCCTTTCCTTAGATGAAGCTTTGGGACTTAAAAATAAATTAGAAGACAATGTAATCAACAAATTCATCAATAAAACAACTATTATTGGAAACCCAACTTGCCAAATGCTAAAAGCTCTACTGGATAATGATGTACAAGGAGACCCCTTAGAGATTTTAAATAACAGTCATATTCCCACAATTGCAATCCATAACAATATTCCAATTGAAATAGAACCAGGAAAAACCCTTAATATTAATGCTAATATGGACAAACAACAACAACATAAATTAATACAGGTTCTCCATAAGTACAAGCAAGATTTTGCTTGGGACTATTCAGACATGAAAGGTCTTGACTCGTAGTTGTGCACACATCATACCTATATCGCAAAAGATGTTTGTCCTATTCAGAAGCCCCACAAGAGGTTGAATCCGTACCTCAGGGATATTATGAAACAAGAATTGCAGAAATTGCTGGATGTAAACTTCATATACCCAATTTCAGATAACCAATGGGTTTCCCCGTTAGTAGCCGTCCCTAAGAAAGATGGAAAATGGATAATTTGTGTCGATTACAGGGAACTTAATAAATCCACCCAAAAATAACATTTTCGTCTTCCTTTCATAGACCAAGTCCTTGATACTTTAGCTAGGAAGAAATTCTTTTCTTTTCTAGATGGTTTTAGTGGTTACAATCAAATTTAGATTGCTCCGAAAGATCAAGATAAAATCACATTTACCTGCCCATGGGGTACATTCGCATACAGGGTTTTACCCTTTGGACTGTGCAATGCTCTAGCGACATTTCAAAGAGAAATATTGAGTATTTTCTCTGACCTAATCAATGAAGGACTCAACTTGTATATGGATGATTTCACCTCATTTGGGGATGACTTTTATCAAGCTATGAAAAAATTAGAAAAAGCCCTTGAATGATGTACCGCTACTAGATTGTGTTTAAGTAATGAAAATTGCCATATGATGATGACTGAAGGTGTTGTTTTAGGGCACTATATTTTTGCTGCAGGGATTCAAGTGGATCCAGCTAAAATTGAGGTAATCCTTATGTTACCTACACCCCACACACAAACTGCTATATGTAGTTTTCTCGGTTATGCAGGGTATTATCGCAGATTTATAGAAAACTTTTCAAAGATAGCTGCACCTTTATATGCCTTAATAGGCAATCAAATTTTAATAATCTGACAATTATGAAGTTGCGTTTGCAGATCTTAAGAAACTCCTTTTGACAGCACCAGTGTTAAGAGGGCTAAATTGGGAGCTACCATTTCACATCTCCTTGGATGCATCGGAAAGAACCATAGGCATTGTTCTTGGACAAGAGGAAGACAAGAAACTTTATGCTATCTATTATATTAGCAAAAGCCTCACTCCTGCTGAGTTAAAATATACAGTAAAAGAAAAGGATTTTTTTATCTGTTATACATAAATTTTGACATTATATAACAGGCTATCAAGTTTTTTTGTACTCTAATCACTCTTCTATTAGATACTTAGCTAATAAATCCATTACTAATGGTCAGGTGCCTCGATGGTTGTTGTTATTGCAGGAATTCGATATCACCATTAAGGATCGACTAGGAAAATAAAAATTTGTGGCAGATTTCCTATCTCGAGTACCTAAGGTGGATGACTATCAGCAAGTAGACAACCAATTTCCAAATGAACATCTATTTGCAGTAACAATAAAAACACCATGGTATGCTGATGTGGAAAATTACTTGGCTATAGGGAAATTTCCAACATATCTGTCGCCATGGGAAAGGAAATTGATCATACAACACAACACACATTTTTCTTGGATCAGTGGTTATCTTTTCCACACTGGTTTTGATTTTTAAATCCAAAGGTATATTAGAGAATATGAAGTTTATGAAATTCTAAGGGCTTTCCATGACAAACCCTGCGGAGGACACTTTGTAGACCACTGTACTAGACATAAAGTTATTCAAATGGGCTATTATTGGCCCACAATATTTAAGGAGGAAAAAAGGTATGTTCAAGCCTATGATAGTTGTCAATGAATGGGCCGTCTTGGCCAAGCTAACGAGCCCTTACAACCACAAGTGGTGGTGGAACCATTTCAAATATGGGTGTTGGATTTTGTCGGCCCCTTCAACCCACCATAAAATTAGAAAGTGTAGATATTGGTTTGCACAGATTACATAACTAAATGGGTCAAAGCAATAGCTTTTCCAAGAGCCATGGAGGAGACAATGATTAATTTCCTATTTGAACTATTTGTGCAATACTTATTACCAAGGGAGGTAATAACAGAAGGAGGGCCACAATTTGCAGGACATAAAATTTTGGCCACCCTTCCGAACTATCATATTAAGCATAGAGTTACTTCTCCATATCACTCTAGGAGAATGGAAAGTGGAAAGAACTAACAACATCCTAGAGGCAATTCTAACCAAAACTGTATCCGCAAATCATCGAAATTACATAGCCAAGCTTCCAGAGTCCCTATGGGCTTATTGGACAACATGGAAGAACACTACTGTTCACTCACCATATCACCTTGTCTTTGGAAAAGAACCAATTTTTTCAATAGAATTCAAAATAAAAACTCTCAAGGCTACAAGGGAAATTTGATTATATTTGATAGAAGCACAAACCCAATGCCTACAACAACTTCATGAGTTAGATGAAGAAAGTCTATTTGAAGTTGAATGTACTACTATTATACAAAAACAAAGAGCTACATGGCATGATCGACTGATTAAAAATAAATCATTCCAAAAAAGTGGCTAGGCGTTGCTATATGATTCCAGGTTTCAATATTTTCCAGGGAAATTACAGACAAGGTGGCTCAGGCCATATGAAATCAAAGAAGTCCATAATAATGGTCCCATAACTCTAAACACTATCGATGGATTTGGTACCTCTTTTTTAATAAATGGAAACTGATTACACCTCTACCACAAACCACTAACGAAGGATTCTTTCCATCATGAGATAAGTAATGATCCTACTTTCTAGATTATAGCTGACTGGGGTGGAAACCTAGCAGCTCCATCTCTTTAAAAATCTGATTTTATTTATCATCTTATATATATTTTCTTTAGAGTCGATTAAGTTCTTGTTTTCTTTTTTCTTCTCCTTTTTCTTTCCTTTTCCTTTTCTTTATAAGAAAAAGGGGATAAAAGACCTTAAGGCAACTGTTGTTCCCTTTATCGCAACTGTTGTTCCCTTTATTGTGACTATTGTTCCCTTTATCGCGATTGTTGTTTCATTTATTGCGACTGATGTTCCCTTTATCGCAGCTGTTGTTCCCTTTATTGTGACTACTATTCCCTTTATAGCGACTGTTGTTCCCTTTATCATGATTGTTTTTCCCTTTATCGTAGTTGTTGTTCCCTTCGACACAATTGTTGTTCCCTTCGGCACAAGTGTTGTTCCCTTTGGCACAATTTGTTGTTCCTTTAATTGCCACTGTTGTTCCCTTTGATTTCTGATTCCTTTCCAAATAGTTGTCATTCCCTTTACACCAAGCTATCTCTATTTTCCACACAATTGACGATAATATTTGAAAGTGAACTTAAAAAGCATTGATCTTTACTTTATCACGGTGTCAATAATAACATCTTATCTAACATCTTATGAAGAACATTTTTTTTCCTCTGGCACATCCTATCAATTTAAATATTTGTTTTACATTTGGAGTTTTTTGAAAGAATCATAAACTCTTCAACAACTATCACCACCATAGTAGTTTCATATTTTGTGTACATCTTTAAATGATGATTCCCTTTTAACACAACAAAGGATTGATACACACTATATTTTTCATATTCTTTCTTCCTTCCGCCATCCTTAAACTCTTAAGGAGATGATGAGTCACCCTTGATGATAAACAAATCATTAGGACAATAACAAAAGTGACATTCCCACTATGGCCACCAAACCAAGGTAATGACCTTTGACATTAATGTCAAAAGGATAAGAGGTCTCATCATGAGCTAGATCAAGTGAGTGGCATTGTTGTTATCTAGTCACCACGCCAAAACAATTACCTTTTGAGAAAAATTATTCAAAATAATAATATGATCTATCATTCATAGGACACTGGCTCATCTACAGGTTAAAAAGGCAACCCTGTTGAGGCTATGGACGCCTACTGGTAGCAATGGCTCTGTCTGTGGCATTGGAATATATCTTGAATTGCCTTATCATGCTTATGTCATTAGCCCTCCTTTTTCTTCATAAAGAGATCACCATCATCAATATCTATACTTATATTTGTAAAAAAAACTAGAGATGGTATATTAACTATGACATGAAGAAATTCTAAATTTTTGAAACTCCGTAATATGAATTTTACTTATAAGGGAATGTCGCCCGATATATGCTTTTATGATCTTCAAAGGTTATTTATTAAGGAAATCTTTTTACACATGGTATATCATTATAATTATGCTTTTTAAAAGTTCCTAATGATTATTGTACGTCAACAATCCACACATTTATGATAGTTAATTAATTCTTACATATGGTTGCGCCCGATTTGACCATTCCCTTCATGACAATGACTGCTTTTGTGTGAACATTTAATTTCCATAACTCTCCTAGTCATGGTTGACCTTTCCTATTGGGAGGGGGTAAGGCATAACACGTGCATGACATTACTAAGCAAAATTAAAAAATATGACAAGTTCCACCACATAAAATCACACTGGACGATGTTACTCTACCATATTGCTCATTCTATTAGAAGAATTCTGGATTGAAACAACTTTGTACATAGCTTATTTGCATCAATCTCTTCCAAACCAACAACAATGGGTGGTAAATCCATCTGAAATGAGCCTGTTACACTACGGGTGACTAAGCAAGCTTGAATAATCTTAGAGAGGGTGGGTTGGCTTGAATATTTCACTCAATTGCAGGGATTTGATAACGTTGTGGCTTTAGAATTTTTTCAAAATTTACGTAATGAAGTCACAACAGTTAAAGGTAAGTAGATACCAGTCAATGAAATGATCTTGGTGAAAGTTACAAGTCTCTCCACGGAAGGAGAGAAATGGATAGACAAACATACCAAATTCTAAAGTGCGATGTAATTGTTTACAAACCTTGTTGAAGAATTGGTCCACAAAGGAAAAGGATTCCACCCCGCTTCATTTGGAGAACCATGGCAAGAGCTTGTAGACATAATCCAGAGGTACATTACATGTGACAGCTGCCATGATGTGGTAAGATCATGCCATCTCAAACTATTAGCATCTTTAAAGTAGAAAATAGTCATAAATATGCCTTTCTTTCTAAATTTCCTTTAACATGAAGTTGTTGGTAGATTGGGTAGAGCTAAGGACCCAAGTGTTATAGTCAGTCACCATTGTTTAATCAAATTGATATTCAGTAGGGAATTAACGTTATAACAATTAAGTTGGGACAATTGTTTGGGACCTAATGACCTGCCATGTGTGAGGAAGAAAATACTCAGCCTAATAGGGAAAAGAAAATGTTCCCCCTGAAATAGTAAACAATCAGCCAAGAGAGGAAAGTGATAGTCAAACCCTAGTGTTGCAGAACTTGACTAGAGTTGAGAAGAGGGTACCCTCTGTCTTAGATTCTTTTCCAGCTAAGTGTAGAACGTATGAAAGTCTGGCCAAGGCAAAGTAGCCTATAGGGTCTGTTGAGCATGCATTGGAGAATGAGATGTCTCAAGAATCCCCTATGGAGTAGCAGGTTAACTCACCTTGAATTTGTGAAGAGGAAATGGCCCAGGTCTTGGAAAATATGGGAACCCTCTATTCTTCTAAAGGGAATGAAGACTATTTTGAGAACCCATCTGAACCAGCTGTTGATTTTGTGGCCTCTATCCCTAATTCTGATAATACTGAGATATTTCCATCTTCACCAAGCATGCATAATCAGGAACATTCAGAAAAAATCGGCTGAAACTATGAAAGAACCAAACTTTTCTAGAGAAGGGACCATTCCATTGACCCCTGATAATCAGAATTATGAAGATAACTCAATTGCTATAGTTTTGATTGATGAAAAATTTGAAAATTTTGAAGTACCTCCTATTAACGAAAATGTCACTATTGCTCCATATTTATCTATAGCACCAATTTTAGAACCTATTGAAGGGTTTAAAGAAAGGAATAGGCAAAGAATCAAGTTATTGAAGCAAGAAAATAAAAAATTGAGAAAAAGGATGGAACAACTCAGAAAATGGCTTAGAAACTCTAGAGGATATTGTAGAAAGAAAACAAAAACTATGAAAATTGGAGTCTATTGTAGTGGCTACAACCACCCTCCAAAATTTTAGCCTACACCTAATTTTGGAGCCTCTCTTGGGAGTTTTTCTTGATGACTGCACACCCTCAGGTTCACTCCATGAGCCCGTGGGAGTCTTTGCATCTACCTTACTTGTTCATTCCACCCAAGATTCTGCATGTTGGTGTATAAGTCATGCTTGTGACCATGTTCTGGTTATGCTCAAAGTCTTCGCTTCGTGTGTACTTGTTCTGTTCGCTATGAAATCATTTGGCACACTCACACATGGAGTCACATTTACTGTCACACAGGCGTCATCACGGTCGATCAACGATAAATCACGAATGTCACGCTTGTCACTTGCACTGTCGATCAATCATGTTGAACATGTGTGTCTCGATGTTTTGAGTTGTTTCGTCGTCGAGTCATGTGAGTGTGTGTTTGCATGATCACCTATGCATCTTTTGATCATTCACACACTTAGTCATTTTGCTAAAGTTTTGATGACCGAAATCCCCTCTGATAGACAGACCATCACCCCGCCATCAACTCGATTGACTGTCACCCAGAACAACGCAAAAGCATCAAGCAAGTCTTTTCAAGCTGCGTTGATCGCAAGAAATAAAATCATCTTTCATGTTGACCACCCAAATAGTCAGACCCAAAAACCACTCGGGACTGACTCCCCTAAAAAATTGCGTAGAGGATATTGACCTTGCCTTCTCTGCTGACTGAGGAAATTGTGCAGACAGGTCAGATAGACACCAAATTCCTGTCCCTGTCTCCCTTAGAAAATTGCGCAGTTTTCTTAGTCAGTCCTCCCGATAGTCGACCGGCTGCTCATCCAGGAAATTCAACAGTTTTCATGAGTAGGCCTTCTGCTGGAAAACATTCTGCTCAGCTCAAAAACTGTACAGAGATGATGAGAAGGCCATCCTTTTAGCCCCAGTGCAGTTTTCCTCACCATTAGCTCCTAGCAGTAGACTGCCAGTTCCCCCCAAGAATTGCACAGTTTCTGTTGCCAAGCTCCCAGCAGCTGACTGTCTTTTCCCCTTAGGAATTGTGCAGCTTTTGCTGCCAGTGACCCAGTAGCCAAATGCCAATTCCCTTAGGGAATTGTGTAATTTTGACTGTCAGGCTCTCAGCCAGTTCCTCCTAAAAACTGCACAATTTCTGCCTGCTAATCCTCCTTGAAACCCAACTTGTTCCTCCAAAAAATTGCACAAATTTTTCCTTTCGGCACCTACTACCCACTCATTATGGAAACTGCGTAGATTTTGCCAACCTTTCTTTCCTACAGCCTGAACTGTCCCTCCCAAAATTTGTGCAATTTTTCCTTCTAGCTGAGCTGGACCTCATGGATAGTCAACATCAATTTGGATTTCCCATCTTCATCACTCAGTGACCCTTGCGAAGTTTTCATCAGTAGTGCTGGAAGCCATCATCCTTCTTTGCAACCTTGCTACCTCTCTTGATCACCTACATCCAAAAGGATCATGCGTCATGGTAGACTAGGAGGGCTTTTGGATTTGATGTCATCTTGTCATGAGTGACTACAGGCATAAGTACACTAACAAACATGGCACGACAATGAAAGGGATTAACGTAGGCAGCACATGCAGAAGGATAGGTTCACAAATGGATGAAAAGACAATGTATGCGAAGAGATGTGCTTGCGAATGGATAATCATGCAAGGATGTGTTTGCGGACAGACGAACGAGCAAACATGCAAGATTTTCTCACGGACAGATGAACAGACGAACATGCATCTTTCGCAAACAGATGAGCTTCTCAAGCCTTCCAACATGTAAGCAAGGAACAACATGCAAAAGCATCATCGAGTGAACTAAAGACCATCGAAGACTCCATGCACTTTTCCATGTGGAGGTGAAGCTGTGCTACACCATGAAGACATCCATCACCTAGTAGCACTGTAGCTCAATATGCACTTCAGCAGCAGCATGAATGTGCCAACACTGTCATGTCGAGTCATGTCATGAGTGTTGCCCACATCTCTACTATGGGGCATGTTGTCAAATCAATGTAATGTAATGCAGAAGTCCAAGAGACCCACTTGTTTTAAAAAGAGTCATTTAAAGTCGAAAAGTCATGGAAGTCAAACAATCATGAGGGTAGTCGAACAACCACAAGGGTCAGTTTCACCCTTGGCTATAAATACCTCGTCGTTTGTACATGCAAAGGAATTTTCACCTCAGCTCCTCCCACATATCCAAGAGAGTCTGTAATATTTTCTTTGAGGAGTAAGTAGTGGCTCTAATGCCCCCCTCATGGGGTTAGTGATGTATGGTGTAACAATGTGTCTTGGAACTTTCACTTAATTCAAAAGCCTGCTAACTGGCCAACACGTTTTCACACATGTATTGTAACTGTTGTAAGACTAATCTTGAACACTTGTAATGCATGTTGCTTTAACCTATGTTGAACACTAGAACTATTTCACTTGTTATAATACATATTCTGTTAATGGAAATGTGTTGTATGTTAATGCTATCTCATCCATGGTGGCTATCTCCCTGGACATTAGACAAAACTTTCACATAAAGCTTGTTGTAACAACTGTTGCACTCATTCAGACTCATCTGTTGAGTGCTATACGTGTTATCTTACCTTGTGTGTTTTGGTTTCCACATTCGTGTGGATTGCTCCTCCGAAAGTTATGCATGTCTTGTTGTGTTGTATGTTCCTAGCCAAGTTTGGAATTCATCCCAACCAACTTGGGACTCACTCTCATCCTCTCAACTTACAATGAAAGAACCATGGACACAATTACACTAACATTCACCAGGCACACGAACCTCACTTCTTGAAGGCAAAGAAGACCACTCTCCTGTGCTAACAAGCAAGAGTTGAGGCAAATCCTTAAGAAAATGGAAACTGGGCCATCATACCAGATGAGACTCCCACACCAAACAGTGTGAGTTCTAGTTGGGACTTCATACCGGGGTGATCCCCTGAATGTTGCTAGGTCTAGCACCATCAACATTTCTGACGCTAGAAGGAGGGAAGCCAATTGTATATGGCTGAACATCCCCTCACACTCATTCATCAACCATCTGGTCAAGGCAGTAACTCGCACTCCTTCTCACCTACACGCGACTCTGCAGTTGGTTACTCCTCACCTCCCAGGATTGAACACGAGATTTTGTATCATCAACTTCACTCTATTCATCCCATCACTCGCTATTTTGCGAAATTAGTCGGACTGATCCCAGGCACACAACAGCTTCCATACACATCAAGGAAGTTAAAAGCTACTCCCACAGGAGTTGTTGTATCATTGGTGGAAGAAGCAATCCTTGCCACACTTGAAGCTCTGGCAGAAGCTATTATGGATGAAGAGGAACCTCTGATCTTCCGATAAGGTGAACAAGACACTCTTATGATCTTGGGATTAGACTTTGATACAGGAGGTGGGGGGAAGGTAGCATAGGAGGTAGAGGCAGAGACGAACCGATAGACTCAGAGCTGGAACCATCAGACTTTGAAAGAGAGGAAGAGGGCAAAGAAGAAGAAGAGATGGCTGAACCAAACCTTGAATGGATGACTGAGGGACCATTGGCTCTCCCGGCTATTTTGCACAATATGCCGAAGCAAGTGAAGAGAATGAACATCAAGTTTAACCATGACAGTATGGTGAAGGCAGAAGACCACTTAGACAACTTATACTAACAACTGTAGACCCTTGAGGTACGGTTTGACAATGTAGCATTTAGATTTTTCCCATGTAACTTGGATGGTTGGGTAGCTGCATGGTATTATAGCCTTCCACCAAACTCTATACATAACTGGGGTGCATTCAAACGCATGTTCCTTGAGAAGTTTGCTGACGAAAAAATCTGAGCCATGCTACTCAAAGAGTTGGGAAGCCTCAAGATGGAGGGAAAATAAAAATTAAAAGACTTCAATCAGAGGTTTACATGTATTTTGAACAAGTTTGCAATAGACACTAAACCTCATGACTCCATCACTGTTGATTACTACACATCTACACTGCCAACCAGCATTGTGCAGTTCGTCAAGCGAGATGCGAAACCAACACTCTTGGAAAGTTGCGAAGAGGCTATTGATGTTGAGAAAGACCTACGTGTGATCGGAGTGATCAAGGATGATGAATCAAAAAAGGACTCCAAGGATGTGAGCAGGAAGCCCCAAGTAATGGTGAACAAGGGCAGAGACAAGGAAGCAACCAATATTGATACCTTCACTCACCTTGTCAAGAACTTGACCATGAAAGTGTCTGAGCTCAAGCAATGGAAAACAGACACATTTGCAAGTAGCCATGCGCCCAGACAGAGAAAATAAAACAACTCATCGAGCGGCTCATCAAGCAGCAACCAGTTCACTTCAAAAACTACACAAAAGCCTATGTTTGAACTTGAATAGTGCGTAGATCCTAACTTCTATTCCTTCCATGAAGAAAATCACCCCGAGAATTCTTGTTCGGATTGGAAGCGAGTCATTAGCTCTATTTGTAGTCATACACCTGATGCAGAAAGAAATATGTAGGAGCAGCCAGAAGACAATGGCGATGATAAAGAGGTTTCACCTGATGAAACATCAAGTTCTAGGCATGTGGTGAATGCATATCAGTGCTTGCAAGTAATGTCGAAGATAAACACCAAGAAGCAGTCACAAAAGCAAAATGCTCGTTATAATGTTAGGAGTAAAGGGGACCCCCCTACACTTAGGGAAATGCAAGAGAAGGTGAAACTGTTGATGAAGAAGGTCGATCCATCAACTGCCCCAAAGTAGAAAACACAAAGAAAGTCCGGGATGACAATGGTGGATAAGAGTACATCCATGAGCAACGAGTTGCAAAACACTTCGACAGACAACATGAACATCCATTCCACCCTGGACACCTTAGTGAGTCTACCACCTATGGACTATAACATTGTTAATGACATGAAGAAAACTCAGGTGAACATCAGTTTGTGCAAGTTAGCCAAGGTCAAGAGTCAACGATATATCTTGTTTGTGCATTGGGATAGAAAACAACAAACAGTGCAACCTCTACCAGCAAGGGAGAAAGCACACCTCCCGGATCACTTTCCATTGTGCTCAATACACTCTAGATGGAAGAAGAAAACTCAAGTTTCCCCCCATTCCTACTTTCATTTGAATTTTTTAACTATAATGTTCACAACTGCTTGGTCGATTCTAGTGAGACAACCAACCTCATGCCGCTCTCCATCGCTAGGAAGATGAATGCTCAATGGGGCTAGACATCCACGCGAATCATCCAACTTGATCGGACATCAGTAATAGCCATTGGTGAACTACGAGACATGATCATCCGACTATCTCATGACAGTTGAGTCCACGAATGCATCAACATAGTTGTTGTGGACATACCAGAAGCATATGGTCTATTACTCAGTAGAGATTGGTCCAGCACGCTATATGGATATTTTACTACAGTCTGGTCTCACATGTGGTTTTCGTACAAGGGAAAATGCAACCAAATCTGGGTGTTATCTAAGAGATATATGAAACACAACGTCACTCCCCTTAATGGCGAGAATGAACCATTGGCCTTTGAAGAACTCGTGTTTGGCAACTGTCTTTTGGAAAAAACATTAGAGTGTTATCCTACACGATTAGCTCCAACCTCATTAGACACATAGTTGGGACTCTTTCCTTGCTCAACTGATGGTAATGAAACCTATACAATTCATTTTACCAATAGTAGTAGTAGCAGAAGCAATAGTAGTAGAAGTAGTACAAGCATGTCAAACATTCTGTGTATAAGCAAGATGTGGGGCATGGATTTTGACGAATAAAAGACATATAATGTCTCAAGGACCGGGTATAGCTCAGTCGCCTAGAACAATAGAAAATGCATGATTTCAAGCTACTTGAGGTTCAAATGCACAAAGAACATCATTGAGCATGAAGCACTCATGTTGGGATTACTGAGAACCCTTAGCCTCAACATGATTGCACTCAAAGTAGTACTACACTCCGTGAATAGTTTTGATACTTTCAAGAACATAACAATTGACGAAGGTAAGCACGAGTAATCTCTGAAAGCTATAGCTGAGGGCAAGAAAGGAAATACTGTCCCTGAAGGGTTGGGTTCTATCAAAAAGTGCTATGATTTGCAGAACTTTTGTCAAGGACCAAGAAACAATAGAACCCACAAGCCCACCATTGTGAATGAACAAAGAAACCCGGGGACCAATCACAATCCGAGGATGGTTAGTCTTGGTACAAACTGCGCACCGCAACAGTGGTCAGCTTTTGAACACCTGCTCAAACAGTATCAGGATGCGTCCACAAGGGTAGATGATGACCTGAGTACATATGACACACAAATAACCCAACACAAGATTCCAAGTAAAGGAGGAGCCAAACCATTGCATCAAAAGTCATGTAAAACACATATGTCGTTTGGACTCATACAAAAAGAATTAACTAAATTGTTGGATGTTTGGGTTACTTGCAAATTTTGTTATCATACCTAGGTTTCTAATTTAAATTCCGTACATAAGAAATCCGGGAAAATCCCCTTATGCATTGATTTCAAGAACTTGAACCGTTCCTGGAATAAAAACAACTACCTCGTGCCATCATCTGAGCCTATGTTGCATGCAATACCTGAAACAGTGGTGTTGTCTTCACTTAAAGGTTTTTTCGAATGCCACTAGGTTTTGGTGGCGGAGTCTGGTGGACTTACATTAGTCCACGAGAAGCTTGGAACACACAAGTATCATCTGCAATCACTTGATGGGAGGATTGAAAACCTCCCTGTCAACGACCAAGATCTCAAGCATTACTTTCAGTAGGTCGGGCCGCACCCATGCCATGTACATAGTCTTCTTGATGCTTTTTGTTTTCATCTTGTTTTCTTTTCTTATTATCTTTGTTTTTACTTTGTTTGATTATGCTTACTATTTTTGTTTACATTTGTTTTGTTTCCTTGGTATATTACTATTTATTGTTTCCGGAAATAAGTGTTGTCAACTACTAATTTCTAGCTTTTGAATAGAGTATGTGGCTAAAATTTGAAGATACTTGTGACACTGCAGCACTTGGCTAGTCTTGTGTCCATCTTCTCCGTGCTTGGTTATAACCTTCGACCAATGAAGTCTTGATGGAAAATACAAGCCATCTGCAAGGGAAGTTTTGGTCCAACCATGAACTTGTGTCCACACTGGGAAGTTGCATGCCTATACTCGGCCTTCTGCTCTGTGTGTTCAAGCTCATCCAACTTGTAGAAATAGAAGGGGAAAATCCAAACGAGAAAACCTATGTCAGAGTTATTACATGCTTCTCTGAAGGAACAACCTCTTCTACTCTCAATAAGTTAGGATCCCTCTTCCAACCCAAAAATAAATAAGTGCCTATGCATAGTCCTCTTGAAAAATACAAAGGCAAAAGAAGAGAAAGGCTTCCTGCATAGAGAGGTGAAGCACGCAACTCCACCGAGGTACTGAACAGGCTTCCTAGCAGTGGAGCAATGTATGTGTTCCTGTGTGACTTCATCGGGGTACTGTCCAAGCCTACTGGCAACGAAGCAACACCACAGATGAAAACTTGTACTCTGAAAATCTTCAACTCGCGAGATAATCTACCCTTCTTGGATTTGAAACACTTAGATCTAAGTTGAAATTTTAATTTTGTTTGACTGAGTTGGAAAAGGGTGAACCATGTATGTCCATGCGGTAAGTGTGGAAGCTGAAGTAACCCGCGTAACGATTCAATACTGTGAAAGACCAAGGCTCTGTGCTAGCAAAAAACCAAAATAGAGAAGCTAGAGTTATACCAGCATGTCACCAAGTGTTGTAGTGGATACAACCACCCTCAAAAATTTTGGCCTACACCTAATTTCGGAGCCTCCCTTGGGAGTTTTGCTTGATGAATGCACACCCTCATATTCACTCCATGGGCCCATGGGAGTATTTTCATCCACCTTGCTTGTTCATTCCACACAAGCTTTTGCATGTTGGTGTCAAGGTCATTCTTATGACCATGTTCTGGTTATGCTCAAGGTCTTTGCTTCATGCATACTTATTATGTTCACTATAAAAGCATCTGTCGCACTCACACAGAGAGTCACATTCACTGTCGCACAAGTGTCATCACAATCAATCACGAGTGTCGCGCTTTCACTTGTATCATCGGTTAGTCATGTTGAACATGTTTGTCTAGATGTTTTGAGTCATTTTGTTGTCGAGTCATGTGAGTGTCTGTTTGCATGATCACCTAAGCATCTTTCGATCGTTCACACACTTAGTCATTTTTCTAAGGTTATTGTTACACTGAAATTTGTCACCATGGCTATCTGCAGTTAATATGGCTCCATCAATAGTCATATTGTCCTCCTTGTCAAGCCTCATACCTCTGCTCTTCATGTCAAAACTTCAAAAAGAGAG
>APFE030290712.1:44705-103068 GCA_000404065.3 Pinus taeda
CTAAGGTTGGTCTCCTTTGTTCCACTCTTATCTATTTTCATAAAGGAAAGCGAAAGTAGACTTTACTTGTTTGTTTCTAAGATAGCTACCAGTCTTAGTGGGAATAACAGCATCCGAGTGGACACTATTCCTGGTAACACTATCCCTCCCAAAATTTGCGCAATTTTCTCTTCCAACCAAGCTAGACCTCACGGACAGTCACTGTCGACTTGGATTTCCCATCTTCATCACACAGTGACCCTTGTGCAATTCTCATCAGTAGTGCCTCGAGCCAACATCTTGCTTCAAAACGTTGTTGTCTGTCTGTCACCTGCATCCGAAATGATCCTGTGTCATGGTAGACTAGGATGTTTTTGGGATTTGATGTTGTCTCATCATGAGTGACTGTAGGCACAGGTACACTAACAAACATGGCATGACAATGAAAGGGATGAATGAAGGGAGCACACACAAAAGGATAGGTGCACCAACGAATGAACGAATGATGCATGCGAAGGGATGTGCTTGTGAATGGATAATCATGCAAAGATGTGTTCACAGATAGACGGATGAGAAAACATGTAAGATGTGCTCACGGATGGATGAACAGACAAACATGAACCTTCCGCGAACAGATGAGCCTATCAAGCCTTCCAACATGCAAGCATGGAACAACATGCCAAAGAATCATTGAGCGCACCAAAGACCATCGAAGACTCTGTGCACTTTTCCATGTGGAGGTCAAGTTGTGCTACACCATGAAGACATCCATCACCGAGTAGCATTGTAGCTCGACATGCACTCCACCATCAACACGAATGTACCAGCACTATCATGTCGAGTCATGTCGCACACATCTCTACTATGGGCCATGTTGACAAATCAATGTAATGTAACATGGAAGTCCAAGAGACCCACTTGTTGTACAAAGAGTCATGTAAAATCGAAAGTCATGGAAGTCAAACAGTCATGAGGGTAGTCGAATAGCCACAAGAGTTAGTTTCACCCTTGGCTATAAATACCCCCTCATTTGTACATGCAAAGTATTTTTTTATCTTAGCTCCTCCCACATAGCCAAGAGAGTTTGTAATATTTTCTTTGAGGAGTAAATAGTGGCTCCAATGCCCCGCTCATGGGGTTAGTGATGTATGGTGTAACGATGTGTCTTGGAAATTTTTCTTAATTCAAAAGCCTACTAATAGGCAAGCACATTTTCACACTTGTATTGTAACTGTTCTAAGACTAATCTTGAACACATGTAATGCATGTTGCTTTAACCTGTGTTGAACACTTGAACTATTTCACATGTTGTAATACATAATTTGTTAATGGAAATGTGTTGTATATGATCTTAACGCTGTCTCACCCATGGCGGCTATCTCCCCAGACATCAAATAGACCTTTCATGTAAAGCTTGTTGTAACAACCAATGCACTTATTCGGACTCATCCATTGAGTGTTGTATGTGTTATCTTACCATGTGTGTTGTTACTGCCGCATCTGTGTGGATTGCTCCTCCAGAAGCTATGCACGTCCTGTTGTGTTGTGTGTTCCTAGCCGAGTTGGGACTTCATCCCAACCAACTTGGGACTCACTCTCACCCTCTCCCCTTACATTGAAAGAACCATTGACACAAGTACACTAGCATTCACCAGGCATACGAACCTCACTTCTTGAATGCAAAGCATACCACTCTCCTATGCTGACAAGGAAGAGTTGAGGCAAATCCTTAAGAAAATGGCAACCGGGCCATCATACCGGATGGGACTCCCACACCAAACAGTGTGAGGTCTAGTTTGGACTTCATGCCTGGATTATCCCATGAATGTTGGCGAGTCCAACACTGTCAATAGAGTATAAAGTGAGAATTTCTTTAATCATGCAGAAACACAGACTGAGGGAACTCCCATTAATCATATAGAAACTCAGACTGAGGGAACTCCCATTAATCATGAATAAAATCAGACTGAAGGAATTCCTATCAACCATGAAGAAATTCCATCTGAGGATATTCCCACTAATTCTGTGGGAACTCAAACAGATATCAACCCTTATGTGTGTAGATTGGAAGCAACAAGCTAGATAGACCTATTGATGATTATTAATAGGGCTACATAAACTGAAGTACTGCTTCTCTATTCTCATTTGATCAAGGATGCCACTATCCAAGTATTAAATAGGGAATCAAAAAGGCAGAAACAATTTTTGACACAACACCAAGAGAAAGCGATACCTCAGGTAGAACACCAAGATTTTTTACAAAAGTACAAAGCACTGGCTATTACTAAAGATGAAACCCATGCTGAACTTAGAACAGAGAGAAAGAAAACAAATATATTATGAGGGAAACTGCAAAAATATTTGGAACAAACAAAGGAAATATGCTCTGTGTACTATAATGCATCGTCTTGTACATCTTCAGCTAAAAACTATGCCCTATTTCTACTTGAACGATGTTTATTACTGAAGTACAAGCCATATGGTCTAACCAACCTTTTGAGTTCATTATTATTTCTAGTTTTATTAAGTGTTTTCGAGAGTAGGAGGATAATGTCAGGTATTTCTTACGTGAACTTTATATGGATAGCTTTTTTTATAGAAGAACAAAGGAATGAGAACCCTAGTCCTTTTATTGGGGATGTATGATTCCAAGCTTTCATATCCTTTTCTAGGAATCAAATAAAATGGTATAAGGTCTATAACATATTCCAAAGAAGAGAGAATGGTTTAGACCTTTGGGTCAGAGGAGAACCTAACAATCCACTGCGAACTATTATAAAGCATAAAAGGTTCATGGAACGACTTAGGGTTGTTTCTACTTTAGCCCCCATGCATAAATATGTTCTTATAGCAAGTCTAGAGTATTTTGAAGACATTAAAGAGGAGGCCCAATAGGAAGCACATCATTGATGGAAGGCATCTCCTAATGAGATAAAAAACAAAGAGCCTTTTAATTATAGAAATTTTTAGGGAGCAGCTAATCAGATGTAATGTTATAGTCATATGGTTTTGTCTGAAGGACCCACTTGGATTGGGTGTCAGTACATATGCCCTGTTATTTGGTATCCTCCAGATGGTTACAATGTTGAATATGAACTTTCTAAAAGAGAAGAAAATGAAGCTTTCAAGGTTCTTCAAAACAAGAATGGATTTCGAAATTATGGTGAACATTCTTACCCAGCTTATTCTTTGACCTTGCAACATGTTAATCATCTTTTTGCATGAGGAAATGCAATAAGGTAATCTATGGGGTAATGTTGGGCCATGAAAATGGTATAATTCTTCTTCCTATTTCTTTAAATAAACGTTATTTCTTTGAGCATTTTTCCCTTAATTTGTAATTATTTAAGAGAAAAAGGATAATGAAAGTGAGTTGAAGATAATATAGTTAGTTTGAGTAAATTTAGACATCGAAAGGGTTATAATTTGAGTAAATGTTTATGAATATCAATCCAATTGAATGATTGTTTTTCCCTCAATATATTGGAGCAATATTTTGGATCATTCGATGCCTTATTTGTGGAAAATTATAGTTCAACACCTAAGCGTGGTCGAAGAATGATGTCAAAGGAAACCGATCATTACTACTCAAGGATCTTATGGTTAAAATAGGAATCCTAAGAATCTGTCGATTCTCAGGATAGCTCCATATTCAGTTTTTAATGTAATATATAAGATAGCAAGTGAAAATATAAAGAGTTTTTTTATTATTACTTTTTCATCATATATTGCATACAACAATATGAATTTGAACTTTCTCAAGGTCATTGTATAAAACTCTTTGAAGTTAACGGATTTGCACAGGATCTTACCTTAATCCTTAGTATCAAATTTACTTAAGACAATACTTCTAGAGACTGTGGGCCCAGTCATAGGAGGTTCTATTTTTTGTTATTTATCATTATTAGTTAGTTACTTTTCCACATTCACATTATTTGTGTTTCTATTCACTTGCCTTTTCTTTCGTGATAGATAATCGATTGAATTTTGTATCTTGTAATTTTGTTATGCATCTCTTGAAATATCTTATTGGATTGCATTACATGAATGTAAGGTTTGAGTTTGTGAATTCTATAACTTATCTTTGAGAAGTAAGACTTTTAAGCATTCGTGTGATTTACTAGTCTTACTTATGCATAGGATTTGTTGAAGGATAGATAAAATGGTTGATGAATTAAAATAGCCTTCTTTCATAGAACTGCAATTGTAGGAGTAATTATTTGTTGTTATCATTTGTCTTTACAATGCTTGAATTAGGATAATGTTTATGTAACTTTTTCTATAGAAATCATTGTACACTCTTTCATAATCTAAGAATCTATTCTTGTATAGATTGTGCTAATAGCCTAAAATAAGAGACGAATCCCAGGTTGATAAGATTGATGAATGTAGGATTAAGTTGATTTTAAAGAGTCATGTTAGTGCCCAACAAATAGTGGTTGTTCCAAACATATCCCTGGGGACAAAAGAAAATTTATGTCACTAAAAGAAAAGGACAGAGGAAATAATTTCACCTTTGGAAACAATGCTCTAGCTAGAATCAAAGGTAGAGGCATCGCCATTCTTGATAAAAAAATAAAAGCATAAAATGTGTTGTATGTGGAAGGTCTCAAGCACAATATTCTTAGTGTTAGCCAAATGTGTGATAATGGCTATGATGTAACCTTTCGATCTAAAGACTATGAAATTCACAACATGAAGAATGGAAAGATGGTGGGAAAAGAAATCAGAACCCATAATAATGTATATGTATTTGATGATTCTAGGGTTAAATTTTATTTAAGGAAAATAAATGAAGCACGGTTGTGGCACTAGAGGCTTCGGCATATGAATTTTGATAGTTTGATAAAGGTTAGTAAGATGGGAGTTGTGAGAGGATTACCAAGACTGTCAATGCCCAATAATTTAATCTGCAAGTCATGTCAGTTTGGCAAGTAGACTAGGACTCATTTCAAGCCAAAATAGTTCTCCTCATCCAGACCTCTGGAGCTCATTCACACATAAATTTTTGGCCTAACTAAAGAAAAGAACTCAAAAGGAGATAAGTATTTCATGCTTCTCATTGATGATTTCACCGGGGCCACTTGGATTGTTCTCTTAAAGAAAAATTGGAAACATTCAGACATTTCAAGAAGTTTAAAGCTCAAGTAGAAAATGAGAAATACTTAAAGATAAAATGCTTAAGATCAGACAGAGGAGGAGAGTACACCTCAAGAGAATTTGAGGAATTCTATGAAGAGCATGATATCATGAGGAAATTCTCAATGGTTGGAATTCCATAGCAAAATGGAGTAGTATAGAGGAAGAACAAAACAATCCAGGAAATGGCTAGAGCAATGTTGGATGAAGCAGGTGTGTCTCACAACTTCTGGGGTGAAGCAACACAAGCAACAATGTATCTTTCAAACAGAACCCAATTCAGGCCTAATAGTAATAAAACTCCCTTTGTTATGGAAGGGAAGACCAACATCATTTAAACACCTTAAGGTATTTGGAAGCAAGTGCTTCATAAAAAAGAATGATAAGAATCTTGGAAATTTTGATTCATGCCCTGAGAAAGGGATATTGCTTGAGTACTCTTCTTGAAGCAAAGGATAAAATTGTTAGCACAAGAGGACAAAGAAGATTGAGGATTGCATTGATGTAATAGTAGATGAAATAGGTTCACAACCTGAGTCCTCTAAAAG
The DNA here is from genome assembly GCA_000404065.3 of Pinus taeda. Lineage (NCBI taxonomy): Eukaryota > Viridiplantae > Streptophyta > Pinopsida > Pinales > Pinaceae > Pinus > Pinus taeda. Next base: position 50,372 of record APFE030290712.1, read on the forward strand.
AAATATGAACTCATATGGTGAAGAAAGTTCATATATGAGGTCCACGGATTTGGAGGAAACAGATTCAGACAATGAAGGTAAGGAAGAAATCATAACTTCGAGGCCAAAGACACCATCCAAGTGTGTACAAAAGGAAAATCCTAAGAGTAAGATACTTAGAGATAAAAGACAGGGTGTCCAAACTAGGAGGAAACTTGTGGCAGTAAAAGTTATGCAAATTTGGCTCTGTTATTGCAGATAGAACCCAACAACCTCTGTCAAGCAAGTCAAGACAAGTTCTCAGTGAAAGCTATGAATGAAGAAACTGATCAGATTGAAAAGAATGACACTTAGGATCTTGTTCCAAGGCCTAGAGAGAAAAATGTTATTGGGGCCAAATGGGTTTTCAAAAAAAACTAAATGAACAGGGTTAAGTAATCAAGAACAAAGCTCGATTGGTCTGAAAAGGGTATGCCCAAATAGAAGGGGTATATTTCAAGTAAACCTTTGCACCAGTGGCACGATTGGAAGATATCAAGATCTCTATTTCTCTTTCCACCCATAATAATATCAAGGTATATCATATGGATGTGAAGTCAACATTTCTCGATGGCAATTTAGAAGAAGAAGTTTACATTGAGTAGCCAGAAGGATTTATACTCACCTCAGATGAAGGGTTCGTATGAAAATTGAAGAAGGCTCCTAGAGCTTGGTACAAAATACTGGATAGATACCCTGAGCAACAAGGGTTCAAGAAAGGTACAGTTTATAGTAACTTATATGTAAAGACTAAAGGTGACCATCTACTGATAGTAGTTGTGTATGTGGATGATATAATATTTGGCAGTGATATGGAACAATTAGGGCATCAATTTGTAAAATGTATGCAAATAGAATTTGAAATGTCCATGATCAGAGAAATTTCCTTCTTCCTGGGTCTGAAAATTTCTTAGTCTTCTCGAGGAGTGTTTATATCCCAATTAAAATATCTCAAGGAAACTCTGAAGAAATTTGGGCTAGAAGATTGCAAACCAGTGACCACACCTATGACTACAGGCTGCAAGTTGTTCAAGGAATATGGAGCACTGTTGGTAAATAAGAATGAATAACTATCAATGATAGGAAGCTTATTGTATATAACAACTTCAAGGCCAGACATCATGCAAGCAGTGGGGCTTCTGGCTAGGTTTCAAGCTTTCCCTTGTGAGAGTCATGTTTTTGTTGTTAGAAGGATTTTCAAATATATTCAAGGAACAACATAGTATGGACTGTGGTATGCCAAGAGAGAAGAATTCAAGTTGAAGGCCTATATGGATGCAGATTGGGCTGGACGCCTTGATGACAGGAAGAGTAATTTTGGTACAAATTTCTTCCTAGGAAAATTTCTGGCATCGTGGGTCAATAAGAAACAAGCCTCCATTTCTTTTTTGATTACTAAAGCAGAGTATATTGTTGTTGCTACTTGTTGTGTGCAGATTTTGTGGATGACAAAAACTTTGAAAGATATTTAGGTAGAGCTAACTGATCCCATTCCAATAATGTGACAACACAAGTGCCATTAGCATCTCCAAACATCCAGTCATGCATTCAAAGACTAAGCATATTCCTATCAAGTTCCATTTCTCAGGGGAACAAGTTGCAACTAATATTTTTAGACTTAAATAGGTGGCCACTAAAGAGAAATTGGTAGATATCTTTACTAAGAAACTAGCAAGAGAACCATTTGAATATATCAGGAAATAGATCGGGGTTGTATATCCTCCTTCCAAATGACTGCATTTTGGTAGGGGGTGGAAGCTACTCAACATGTGTGAGCCATGGAAGTGTATGTTGCAATGGTTAGGGGGAGCCTTTGAGAAGTATCCCTTTCCATTGATGTCAAAAGGGGAGAAAATTTATGGGGCATCAGAGAAGACTGTGCCTATCCTGAGGGGGAGCTTATGGTGTTTCCATCAATGCCAAAGGGGGAGATTGTTTGACAATGGGTGGTGGTTGTGTTAGTATTGGAGTTAATGTTGGCATCGCTATCAACTAGACTAGCATGAATGCTTGTCGCAACATATGCATCTGTTAATGGCTTAGGATCTCTCCTATGTTAGATGCAGGCTTTATGTAAAGAATCATCACAGTAACAGGCTTATTGGAAAAGCCATAAGATAATGACTATTGTGTTGTTCAAGAGGAATCCCATGGTTTTTGGAGTGCCTTGTAGAAAATCATCATAGAAGAAAGATTATTAAAAAATCCATAAAATGATGACTATTGTGATGGACCACATGGAATCCCATGGTAGCTACAAGTTTCATGTAGAGAATAATAATGGTAGCAAGCTTACTCGAGAAGCCATAAAATGATGACTATTGTGGTTGGGAGCTCAACATTCCAAGTACAAGAAGAAGAGTTAAGGAGCAAAGTGTGGAAGAGAGTTTGTAGCCATATAATAGGTAACAGATGGAATGAAAGCATTCATCATACCTTCTCCATTGAAATGTTCTCTAGAAGATATTTCCATCAGTATACTAAAGTCTAAAAATGGAATCTTGGATTAAAAGATATGGTTTACCGAAGTCCCAGGACTTGAAGCCCGAAGAAGGATGAAATAACAAAGATAGGAGCCCATAGGGACCCGATATCAGAACCTTAGTGATCATCACATTGGAGCATCAAAACATCGGGACATTGGAGTTCAAATATCAGGATATTAGAGTAGGTGGCATATTGGATATATGAATATCAAAACTTCTTAAGAGAGGAACTCTTAGAAGTTACGATACCCAGCAAGGTCAATAGTGCTAAAAAGTGTTGAGGATTGCTGATCGATTTAACAAAGGAATTGTTGCATAGCCAAGGATGATCGAGACTCCTTCTCTCTCCTCCAGATGAGCACGTGGAGACATGTAAGTGTGCTCGAGAAAGGGTAGTGGCTGGTGATGTAAGAATATTGTAGGATAGGATATTAGACATAGAAATATCGTAACATTTCAATTGAGAGAGTTACGATATTGAGGGGCTGCAATATAGAGCTAAGCCCTGGTCATAGTTCTTGGTCCCATGAGAAGGAGAACACTTAGGAACTAATTGAAAAACGAGCCAAGGATATTAGACAACAAAATATCATAACATTTCAACTGTGTAAGTTATGATATTGGGGGGTTCCGATATATTATTAAGCCATCAGTCACATATCTAGTCCTATGAAAAAATGCTTGCTAAAGGAGCTAAAGGAAAAGGGGGCCAAGGATATTGGAGAAGTGCAGTATCGTAACATTCTGCCAGTGTAAGTTATGATATGGCGGGCTTCAATGAAACATTACAACGAGTTAAAGAATGCGAGGGTCGAAAACTGAAGAAATGAATGCAGGATTAGGGGAGTTGATCGTTGAAATGGGCTAAACCTGCAAAAGACTTTGTAAAAAGGAACTGAGGAAATCACTTTATAGAGGTTATTATATGGATTGAAGGAAACAATCAGCTGCTTTGCATGCACAATTAAGAGAAATAAATTAAGTTAGAATAGCCATCCCTGAGGATTGTCAAGCTCTGCTGAGAAAAAACTATGAATGGGACTCTCATATGAGTGTGGAGGTTGTCTGACTTTTTATTTCTCAACATGGATATTTACACAGTTGTTCAGTAAAAAGCTCCATGGCCCATCTCTGACTCAATACCGTGACAGAAAACTACTAGGAGACGCAAAAACAACAGAGGGATCCATGTCAAAGTACATTCAAGCAATTAAAGTACAAATAATAGAGATAGCCTTGTGCAGAGTTCCTCTGAGAAACAAAACCATCGTTCGTAATTAAATGATGTGAGTTGAGGAGATTAACAAAGTGTTGTGGTGTGTGAAGAGAAAGTGAGGTTTAAGCACCAAGGATAACATTAAGGGAAAAAAACAACAAGGGTAGTGCTGAAGAGCGGTGAGCAGAGAGCCCTTGAGAGATAAGGAAGAGTGTTGAGGATTGTTGCTGTGAGAAGCAAGCAAAGAATGACCGCATGAGAGGACAAAATACATGGTATAGAAGTTGAATATGAAACGAGCCATTTTCATATTTTACATGTAATTTGCATGCCTCTGTTTTCAGTTTTAAAATTGTATGAAATAGTAGAACAGTGGCAAGAGTAGGTTGGTGCTTGCACTTTTAAGAGGGTTGTGCCTCTTGGAAAGTTATGCTTGCTTACCAAAGCAGGTCGGTGTCTCCTGTGAGTGGGTGCTTACAAACATAAATATGTAATTAAGTGGGTGATTAATTTACATTATAAACAAACAACAGATTTGGTGGTTTTTTACCCCTAGGTTTCCATGTGAAAAACACTATCTCAAATGTGTGTGTTGCTCATGTGATTGTTGTATGAACATGTATTTTGAATTTTTTTTCCACTGCTTTTCGGAATGAATGCTCTCACAAGTAAAATAATATAAGAAGGGACTATAAGCATAATAGAAAAAGAAAAATAATCTCATAATTAGGATTCACACCCCCCCCCCCCCCCCCCCCCCCCCCATCCCAACCTCATCTTAGCAATTCCTTATTCAACGTTATGTTGGATATCAATTCATACTTGTGGTATAATGATTCTGATCATGATTCCCAGCTCCATTAGTACATAATACATACAACAACACACACACACACACACACACACAAACAACACACACAGATTAATAATATATATATATATATATATATATATATATATAATATATATATATATATATATATTGATTCCCTTAGGAGTACTACTGTGGTCAACATATTCCCCTTCCCAAAGCTATTCTCGAAATTTCAGTCCTTGGGTATGAATTCCCTTCATTTGGTGTGTGATGTAGTTTATTCCTCTCATGATTTGTAGAAGCATTTACAAAATTAACTTAGCAACTTATTTGTATTTCCATGGAGAAATAGGATCCTTAATAACTAGAAAAACTAGTTCTTTCCTTATAACACTTGATATCTTATTATATTGGACATATTATTCAGAGTACTACTGTAGTCAACATATTCCCCTTCCCAAAGCTATTCTCTAAATTTCAGTCCTTGGGTATGAATTCCCTTCGTTTGGTGTGTGATGTAGTTTATTCCTCTCACGATTTGTAGAAGCATTTACAAAATTAACTTAGCAACTTATTTGTATTTCCATGGAGAAATAAGATCCTTAATAACTAGAAAAACTAGTTCTTTCCTTATAACACTTGATATCTTATTATATTGGACATATTATTCAGAGTAAATGTCTAATTTAACAAGTTGCAATTGCTCCAATCTTTATTTAGAAGCTCTAAGCTATTATTTTACTGTACCTTTTTTTTCATGACTCACTATTGCTTTGTTAAGTTCACAAACGAAAGGAATAGAAAATTCTAGGTGACTAGAATATAAAGTGTGTTCCATATTTCCTTTCCCACAAAGGATAATCAAATGTTTCTTCGCTAAATCAATTTCTTCCTATCTCCTCTATGAGATAATATGGCTTAAGTAACTGAGCTCACTCTCACAAAGATTCATGTAGAAATTATTCCATAATTGGTACTTATAAAAATGATAGATCTATTTAGTATAGTTTGTACCCAAATAGTGTTAATAGCGGAATTATCATTTCCTTGTTTAATATGTGATTTACTAAACTATTTATTATCTTCCATTTAGATACTATATATTATACACATGGTACAATATATAGCAACAAATTGTGACTCTTCATTACTAAAGGCTAAGTATTTAAGGGAATGCATTTTTTTTGTTGTTGTAATTCTTCATTGTTTCACAATGCAAAATCTCTGAAATTGAGTTCTTCTGATATAAGTATTACCAAGTTCTTCAACTAAGAAAATAATGTTTTCTCATCCTCCAATGTTCAATATATAATATATAATATTCCACTACTAAAATTTTACATTATAGTCTAATATTTTAGGTACTATTCATTCCTCACATGCATACATTCTTTTTAACGCAATTGATATTCCTCTTTTTGATAGGTCTCCTCCTACAGGAATCATATGTCTCAATTTCCCTTGAAAATTTTGCTCAAAGATATTTGGAAATCAATAATATATACATGCATGCAACCTATGACATACATGCAATGTCGAATATATAATGGTATACATGCATGCAAACTATGACAAGCATGTAATGTATAATCTATATTATTACTAAAAATAGATTTCTCGTGAATAAAACTTTCGATATACGCATGCAACCAATATTTATGCAGTTATTTCTTTTTATATATTTCATCTTCAATCTGCATATTAATACTAATATAAATTAGATACAATAACAACCTAGAATAATAGCTTATAGAAAAATAGAACATAAATATTTCCTAATGGTACTGTTGCGGAGGTAAATCCCCTCTGCGGACAGAGGTGGATCCCACTAGCCCCACAGGGGTCTAGCAACAATCAAACACGCTGCATGCAATCCTGCTATACATTTAGAGTCGATCAAGGAGACCAACCTGGGATCCAAACGCTGTTTTGCTGTGGAGAAGTGCGCTCCTTCCTCTTAGCCTGGCCGGTCGCTATCCTTGCGCTCACGCATGGACACCTGCACAAATGAAGAACAACCCACAAACAAGCATAAAATCTGAAATCGTACAGCTATATATCAGTCAAGCAGGATATAATTCAAATATTACTAGTAGAACATATGAATGGAACCATAATAACAGTCGCTTATCATTAATAGAAAATAGAGAAGAATTACAACCACTTAAGGCTTGACACTGCAAATCTCCTCTAGCTGGGTCGGAAGTCAGTCTGACATGTCATGCAAATTCACTTTCTCTCTCTACAATCCGGCAGCATAACCTCTCTTTCAGCTCTTAGCTCAATACTATTTCTCTCAAAAACTCTAGCACTTCTTCTCCAAAAATTTGCACTCAAGAACTCGCTTGCAAAAACTAGCTTGTTCATTATGGGGAGACAGGCCTTTATAGATGGGGGGAGAGGAGATATGCATTGTATGTGGACACATTCTGAGTTTTTGGTAATGTCCCATAATAGCCATTGAGTTGAGTTGCCTTGGACAGAAAAACCGACGGTCGACTGCTTTTGTGGGCTTTTTCCTTCAGGGAACTGGGTGAGTCACGGAGGAAAAATCATTCTAGCATGCGCTGGCCAAAAATCATGCCCAAATTGTGTGGCGCGGGCCGTGCTCTAGGACAGAGCATCTATGGGCACGCCCTCTTTGTAGGGACTGAGCCATTGGCGTGGGTTAATACACTGTGGACCCGCGCTAATGGGAAAAAGGCATTTTCCAAGGTTAATCTTCAGAGGGTGTCTTCAGGGTTTTTGAACTTCATACTCAGGAGACCTCAATGCAAGTGTTTTCAAGTTATGTCACTGGTCACAGGTCCGTAAATGTGTCCTCCAATGTGTGACAGCGGGGGCGTAACAAGGACGGTGACCAACGGTGACAAATTACTGCGTAACACTAAGACTAAGTGAAATCATGCTTCCAATGAAGTCATTTAGACATATTATTTTTTGCATCAATAAATATATCAAACATTAGTAACAAAAGTATAAATCTACTTAAACCAACGAAAATAAATCTGAAAACATTATGTACAACTATTATTAATGTATGTACAAGAAGTAACTTATTTACATTCACCCTCTCTTGGAGATTTTCTTCCAATCAGATCTTGATGGGATCATAAAAATATGGATGAATATTAATTAGAGATTGGAAGTGATCTGAAGAAGATGATAAAAGGTTATATTGTGAAAATATTCTTTTAAATGCAATGACCTACATCAAATTGTTAGTTTTATGTACATATGATGGAAGGTCATCAATTGTGTTAGATGGTTGGTTATGTTGTAAAGGTACACACTCGAGTATAAATTTTTGTTGGCAATGCCTTTGAGAAGGAGAAGAAAATTGATATGAGCTAAACATTGAACAAAATTGGAAGAGTAATGGCTCTTGATGTTTAAAAATAAAGCTTTGAATTTCAACTTATCCTTTTCTGTTAATGTATCTCGTGCATGTACAATATTTAGTAGTTTAACATACCGACATAGAATATCAAAGAGTTGAAAAATAAAAGAGTAAGAAAAATCTAACCAATCACTATTTATATTATAATTAGAAGGGAAACCTTGGAACCAAATAGGTTTTCTACTAGAGGAGTTTTCTAACAAAATTTCATCAAAACAAGTTCCCAAAGAAAAATTAGAATGAATTACGTTGGAAAACTGTAAATCAGTTTCATCAAAATGTTCATTATCTGATTTGTGTTCAGCCAGAGAAGACAAAATTAAAGTGTGTGAATCTTCTTAATTGAAATATGTCTTTGAAATTGATTCACTTTGCAAAAGATGAGAATCCTCTTCATGAACCTCTAGGTAAGCATCATATATTACTTCCATTTCCCGGGAATTATATAATTGATCCGAATTAACAACATCATTAAAAATATGGGAGGAAAGTTTAGTAACAATGTTAATGAACAAAGAATTATCATCTGAATGAATGGCAATCTCGAAGTGTTCAGAACTAGTTACAGATCTAGTTTCAACTGAAGGATTATAAGGCTATTATTTAATGTAATATGATGTGAAAATATACCTCGATACATAAAATAATGATTGCCAGAATATAATGAGGCCTGAAAATGTTCATCTTAGTAATTCACAACATTATTATCAACATTATAATCTTGGCTAAATGAATCCCTTTCAATTGTGAAGGTATAAACTAGTTTTGAATCTACCTTGGGATAAGATAGATTTACATGTTCATTATTCAGATATTTTTCTTGATTAATTTCGATTAGGCATTCTTGATGTTTACAACAATTATTTGTTTGAACTTCACCTTCAAATTTTATTGTATAATCGATTCCAAACATTGGAAAGAAATAGTTTCTTGAATAAAAAATCTATGATGTATTTTCATGCTTATTTATAGGCTCAATAGTTGCAAATTCAAGATTAAATAATGAACAAGATACATCTTGTTCTTCATTATCAGATTGAGTATCTTCATTATTAAAATAAACAAGATAAGTAAATGGTTAATCAAATCTTCACTTGAAGGTAAATCACTGAGATGGAATTTATAACAAAGTTCCCAAAATATATTGTAAAATTCGTTTGAAGATTCATCTTCATACAAGCAGAAATTGTCAAATTTAAAACACAAATTGTCATAATTATAATTTTGATGAGCGATTAGAAATACCTTCATGAAATTATTCCACGAATGAATTGATATTGCTAGAAGTACTTTGAACCATTTGCAAATATGTCCTTGAAAATTCAAAGTAAACAACATGCAGATCTCATTTTCATTAATAATATTATAAGACTCACATTTATCTACAAAATGACAAAGATTATCCAAGGCAGAAATTTTACTCTCACCATCATACTTCAAATTAGACAAGGATGCAATCTACTTCTTGGACATGCCCCTAGTAGGTTTACATGAGCTGAAAGCATGACCCAATGTAGGAATGCATAAAGGAGCGATGATTAGTTAAAGGATTTTTAGAGAAAAACTCCCATCAGAACATGAATCCTTGGCCCTCCTTCTAGTGCCAAAAAAGTTGATAAAAAAAAAATTCCTCCGTCAACGTTATGAAACCAACTCACAAAAAGATAGAAAATATAGATCAACGACTTCAAAATCAACCTCTTCAAGGGGGAAACCTCCTTTATGTTACACAAATGAAAAATTATTGGATGATACAAATGACAAGGCCTCCTTTGGTGAATGCCATTGTATGTTCATTATACATTTGATTATGTAGTTTTTATGTTACAATAGATCAATATGCTTTGATGGTTCTTTGCTACTGTGTTTCTACAGGTACTCTTCAAGCGGGATAAGTACGGAGAGGAGTTGCAAGCTCTGTCACGGGGGAGAAAGATCGAGCAAAGGATTAAGCAAAAGTTCCAAATTGGTCCTCTCATCTTTCTCTTATCTATTGTGCATAGAAGAAATTGTTGAATTACTCTAAATTGTTGTTTCTAGGGTAGCTGGCAAACCTAGAGGGCTCGTCGATCGAAAAGACACTAGTTTTCCCAGAAACAATTCACAACTGCCTTTTGGACACTGGAGCTAACCATAATCTAATGCCCAAGGCTATCATGGATGAGTTGCGTCTTGACATCACTAAGCCTTATCATGACCTGTTTTCTTTTGACTCCAGAAAAGTGAAATGTCTAGGGTTAATCAAGGACCTAGCCATCACTTTGTCTCAACTACCTATGAAAATCATGATGATGGAAATTGCGGTAGTAGATGTACCTCCCAAGTTTGGCATGTTACTTTCCAAAGGTTGGATCAAGAGATTAGGTGGATCATTGCAAAATGATCTGTCCTATGCTACTGTCCTAGTTTTCATAGGTGAGAGCAAGAGATTATATAGAGAGGCCTAGTTGGCTTACATAATCAGCAATGAAAATAATCCCACAAATCATCCCATATATGCTATCGACACTGGTTTTGGAGCTTGTATCCTTCATATTGAAGAATCTTAGTTGGCCTCCACGCAGCTCAGGGAAACCTATTTGCCAGATCGCAAAGGCAGAAAACCCACAGATTTGGGATATGTTTTTTGATGGGGCTTGCTCTAAAGAAGCTGCAGGTGTAGGTGTGGTCCTTGTGTCTCCAACACAGAAATAAATCCATTTGTCTTGCACATTAACCTTTCAGGTCATCAAAAAAATCACAGAATACGAAGCTCTAATTCTGGGCTTAAGCGCTGCTAAAGAAATGGGCATCAAAGATTTGAGAGTGTTTGGAGATGTAGACCTCATTATTCAGCAGGTGAACAAGACATTCCAATCAAAGCATCCTAGGCTAAAGGCTTACAAAGATGAGGTATGAAGGCTCAGGGAATCTTTTGATAATTTCGACATTTCTTACATTCCAAGAATGAAGAATCATCTTGCCGACTCACTTGTTGTGTTTGCTAGCACATTTATTCCACTCTTGCCTCCTAAATTAATGTGCGAAGTTCAGGTAAAATATAGACCGTCTTTGCTTGACAATGTGAAATATTGGAAAGTTTTTGAAGACGATGAGGAAATTAACAGGTTTTTGCAAGTCGTGGAGGAATTCAATGAAACACACATCGACCAAGAAAATGAAGCCCAAGAAGAAGGTAGCCAATCCAAGCTAAAAAACGAGATCGGTCGAGAAAGCATCATCCAGCTGCCTAGTAATCACATACCAAAAGGATTGGTGCCTCTAGAGAAGCTTTTTGACCAAAACAATGTGCCATATAAGCCTGCCAAAACATAAAATGAATCCGTTGTTCATATACATAATATAGGGAGCTCAGCCTTCCCAAAATTCATTAATATGTCCTCTTATTTATCCCCTACCTAGAATTCCGAGTATTGCACCCTTATGAGGCAATTCAATGACATTTTTGTCTGGGAATATAGCAATCTTAAAACCTATGATGCAGACATCATTCAGCATAAGATCCCATTGGAAAAGAATACCACCCCTTTTAAGCAGAAGCTAAGACCTATCAGCCCTCTCTTATTTCCCTTGATTGAGAAAGAGATCAAGAAGCTATTGGATGCCAAAATTATAGTACCCCTAGGGTATTCAAAATGGATAGCTAACCTTGTGGTAGTAAGAAAGAAAAATGGAGAAATCAGGCTTTGTGTTGATTTCAAAAATCTGAATAGGTGCTCTAAAAAAGATAACTATCCCCTGCCTAAGATGGAACACTTGCTGCAAAGAGTTTCAGGGGCTAGAGTCATGTCTTTCTTAGATGGATTTTCAGGTTACAATCAGATTTCTGTACAACCTAAAGATCAGGAAAAGACCGCCTTCACTACTCCTTGGGGCACTTTCATGTACTCCAAGATGCCTTTCGGACTGATGAATGCTAGGGCTACCTTTCAGAGGGCCATGGACATAGCCTTTGTGGGGAAGAAGGACAAGTTTGTTGTTATTTATCTTGATGAGGTAACAGTCTTCTCCAGCAGCCACAAAGATCATTTTCAACATTTGAAGAAAGTCTTTCTGAAGTGCAGACAGTTTGGAATTTCGGTCAACCCAAAGAAGTCATAGTTTGCTCTAGAAGAAGGAAAACTTTTGGGACATATTGTTTCTGCTGAAGGTGTGAAGATTGATCCAGATAGGGTTCAAGCCATTCAGAAATTGTCCATCCCAAGGTCAAAAAGGGACATTCAATCCTTCTTGGGTAAGATCAACTTTGTAAGGAGGTTCATTCCAAACTTTGCAGAGCTTGTAAAGCACATCAATTCGATGCTGAAGAAAGGAGCATAAATAAAATGGATAGATGATTCAAGAAGTTATTTTAAAGCCATCAAGCAAGCTATCATGGAAGCTCCCACTCTAATCAGCCTAGACTACACTAAGGAGTTTTGTATCTTCTATTTTGCCTCTTATGATACACTTGCGACAGTTCTATTGAAGAAAAATGATGAAGGCATAGAACACCCTGAGGCCTTTTTCAGCAAAACTTTAAGGGATGCTAAACTAAGGTATGACCTTATTGAAAAACAAGCTTATGCTCTCATAAAGTCTTTAAAGGCATTCAAAATTTATATTTTGCATTCCAAAGTAGTCAGATATGTACCTTCAACCTTAGTAAAGGATGTCTTAACTCAGCCAGATATTGATGGGAAGAGAGCTAAATGGATTGCAAAATTCATGGAGTTTAACATAGAGGTGAAGCCCACTAAGCTTGTGAAAGGCCAGGGCTTGGCTAAACTTATGGCTGAAGAAAATTGCAGCTTGTTAGACATAAATTCCATGGGTCTAAATTCAAATTATGAGTAGGCAGAGGGAGAAACATAAGAGCAAAAGTAGGCCAATCTTTGGCTGAAAAATTAGTCACATGTGAATGGTATTACAACATAGTTCATTTTTTACAAGAACTAGAAGTCCCTCCAGGACTTAGCTCAAGTCAAGCTCCTGCCATTAAACTCAGATCAGCCGAGTTCTACATTAATAAAAATCTGGTTTATCGGAAAAATTCATTAGGAATCCTCTTGAGGTGTCTAGATAAAGAACAATCTCTAGAGGTCATACACCAGTTTCATTCTAGCATATGTGTAGGGCATCATTATTGGAAAACCACAACTCACAAAATCTTGTGGGCTGGATATTATTGGCCTACTTTGTTTTCTGATGTGTTTTCTTTTGTAAAATCTTGTGACAAATGTCAGAGCTTTGCAGGGAGACAACAGCTAAAATCTCTGCCCTTAAAGCCAATACATGTCAATGGTCCCTTCCACAAGTGGGGCTTGGACTTTATAGGTGAGATCAACCCACATTTCAGTGGCCAACAAAAATGGATCTTAGTAGCCACTGATTATTTTACCTAGTGGATTGAGGCTATACCCACTAAGAATGCCAATCATCAAGTTGTCATAAGGTTCTTGAATGAGAATATTTTCACTAGATTTGGTTGCCCAACCAAACTAGTCACTGATAATGCAACAATTTTCAAGGCAAAAGAATTGATTGACATGACTAAACCCATGGGCATTCAAGTGGTGCATTCTACCTCATATTATCCTCAAGGAAATGGCCTAGCAGAATCATCTAACAAGAGCCTAGTAAGGGTAATCAAAAAGTTGTTAGAGGACAACAAAAAGAGCTGGGATTCCAAGCTGAAGTTTGCTCTATGGGCTGACCAAGTTACCATTAAAAAATCCATAGGGAATTCTCCATTTAAATTGGTTTATGGTGCTAACTCTATTTTCCCCATCCAGCTGATTCTCCCTATGGCTAAGTTCTTGCAAGAAGAACAAGATAAAGAAAATGACATGGTAAGAAGAATGAATAACCTGGTTGAACTACAATAGATCAGAGAGCACTTGATTGAGAAGTCAAAGGCTCATCAGAAGAAATTCAAAGAAATCTTTGACAGTAAAGCAAAGTGGACAATTTCCAAGTTGGTGATTGGGTTCTTAAATGGGATGCATTTAAGGAAAAGAGAGGAAATCATTTCAAGTTTGACTCCTTATGGATCAGTCCTTTTGTCATCGCTCAAGCTCAATAGAACAATACATTAATTCTGCATAGTCTGGAAGGAGAAGATACTTTTGGTAGCCTAGTAAATGGGCAATTCTTGAAATGTTATTTTGCTTAAGGCTTTAAGGCCTTGCTATTGTAAATATGTTTTTCCAAGTTTTTATTTCATTACAAAATGTACAGGAAAGGCATTGATCTGAGATCCTTGAAACCTCACAGGGAGGATTTCATCCCCAGAAGGAGCCAATGTTAGCCTTGGAGGAAAACAACCCAAAAATAAATCCAAAAATGCCCTAAAGTCTCCAAGTGTGCTTAAACATCATGCCAATGCATCCATTAATGCTCTTTGAGTCTTCGCAAGTGCTTAAAGTCATCCATCGATCAAAATCAACGCAAGAGGAAAGCCCTTAGAAGAGCAGAAATACACTATCAAGAAGCTTGAATCACTCTAAAACCATGAAAAAACCCACAAGTGCAGGCTTAAACAGTGCTTGCACAACAACTGTTAGATTTAGCTGATCAATGGCCCACATCTAATTGGCGGATCGCATCGGTGGATCTAATCGGAACAGGCGGGCAATGACAATCAACACCGGACATCGTCGATCAGCGATCACCGATGATCGGATCGGCGGGTCGCAATGGTGAAGGAAAATCAACGCAAACCATGGGGCGATGACAATGGTGATCGGAGATTAAACGAGGATCGTCAATTGTGCACATGGATCGACGACCCAAATCACATCGGTGGATCATAGATTAGGGAGACCAAGGGGCAGGGCCTTATAGCGATATGCGATCATATCACATCGCAATATCGCATCTGCGAAACCAAAGGGTCTGGGAAGGGAAATTAGTAATTTTTGAAGTCCAAAAAGGTCGATTGTTCACAGTTTTAAAGTGTTTTATGCATATTTCACAATGCGAGGAAAATACACAGGGCATGCTTCTTTGTAACTTGCGATAGCGCCAAGGGTAGACCCGAGAGGATATAAACCATATTTGAGGACTTTTTGAAGTCCAAAAAGGACAGGGAATAGAGGGATTTCATAGTATGGCTGTGCTTTCGGTTGATAATAGAAAACACTCATTATTAAACAAATTGAAGAGAAATCGAGGCCGAGGATTCTACAGCGCAATAAAGCATTCCCAACTAGCCCAAAACAGAAATATCATGGGCATCTACAACAGAACACAAACCGAATCAGATACATCATGGAGCAGCATAATGCAACACAACCGAAATCAACAAAAGAGATTGTGGGCATCTTTGTTAAGAGAGAGCTCCCTGCCAGTGCACCCAAAATATCTAAATGCAGTTATTCCTTTGTTAGAAAGAGGAAAACCTCAGAGCCATGCTTGCCTATTGAGGGAATCAAATGGTTAAGGGACAGATCAGACAAGGTTAAGACTCTGAGCCTTCTAGAGAGCCCAGGAGCATTGTAAAGGGCCTATAAAACGCAGAAAACTAGATGTAACAAGGGTTCAACTTTTGGAAATTGTTGCTCCTCTGTTCATTCAAGCTTCTCATATTCATTCCAACAATATACGATTATTTTTCCATTATATGTTCAATGTCCATTCTCTTTGTTGTTCTATGCTTGCACTTGAACATTTTGTTCATGTTTTCTGTGTGTCTGAGGCCAGATACCTGTCATGTTATCTTTGATTTGATATATTAGAGTTGCAAGATTCTTTGTTGCCTATAGCTAGCCATTTATATGTGTTATTATGTATGCATTTTCCAGTACAGTCAGTAAGCTCATTTGCTGCCTATAGTTAGCCATTCACATATGTTCATGTATGCAATCTGCTAGTATAGTCAGTATTCTCCATCTATCCATTAAATCTACAAACTATTGAGCATTAGTGGTCTAAATCCTTGTGTTGTTGGGGGTGTTCATGCATATCTTGAGTGAGAATAGAGCTGAAATGGTTATCTGACTTGATCCAAACCATCATCCATTCCAGTAGTTTAGAGAATAATACTAAAGATTATATGTTACCAGGCATCTCCGAGTTGGAACCTAGGAGAGTTTCCTGGAGTGATAACAGTGGGTTAAATAAGTAAATCGACACAAAGGTTTGATCGATTTAAAAAGGTTGATAAAACCACAATTAAATAATTTATTTGACTCTTTAAGAGAGGACTAGATGAAAACTAAGATGTAAATGAAAAACTAATCTAAAACATGAAAAACCTATCTTGAACTAGAATGGGATAGCCCTCTCCCAATCCAAGAGAAAATTAAATAAAACAGGGGGAATGACTGGTTTATGAATGAACCATAATCAATATTTGATTATGAATTCCAAAATAGTTTGTAAATGCATAAAAGGTTAAAATAATTATGTAAACAAATCTACTTTAATAAATAGTTATTAAGGTAAGTCCACCTACAAGCCTGATTTCCTATTAAACATAATTAATTATAAAAATTTTATTAATCAAAAGAAATAGTACATTTCAATTAATACACATAAAAGAAAAATACACCTATAAATGTATAATAAATAGTTATCATTCACCACAAGTATAATTCAATGAATTAAGTATGATTTCGATCTCATTATGCCTCTTGGAGATAGATGATGTGAGACTTCAGCAACATATCACAATATGACTCAAAAATAGTGTTAAATATCAAAGAAACATACTACTGAGGATGTAGATCAAAGCCAATTATAAACCTTTGACAAAAATATGAAATTCATCATTCTGGTAATAATACACAAGAATGGAAATTTATTAAACAGTGCCAAAGCTTATTACAAAATATGCAGTCCTAGAGTAGCTCAAACCCATAATCATATTGCCTGCAATAGTGCTAAGCAATGAGAACAGAGCCATAAACCATCTGTTTTCTCTATAATTAGCCTTTCTATACATAAAAATAGTGCTATTACACAAATCGAACAACTGCAAAGAATCCCCCTAGAGTGGATTGCGAACTCCCCCTTTGCATCGAATTCAGGGGTATTTATACAAGCTTTACAAAGCTAGTAGTCTCCCTCAATTCTCTCAAAAACATAGTAATAAAAGTAAATGAATGAGGTCATTTTTCTACAGTTGGAACTTTCTGGAACAATATAGATTACTATAGTTAAATATTGTTAAGAAGATCGCCCAGTTTGTTTAGCGCTCTGATGAGATTGTACAAGTTCCTTCGCACTGATAGGTGGAATTCATAGACAAGGTGATATTTTAGTAACAACTTCAACCACCCCTTCTCATTTTAAGTTCGCTTTGTGCCACCTGGAGGAGTTTCTTTGACTGGATTTGTTTCTTCTTCGGTTGTGGAAGCCTCTTTGTCAAACATAAAACATAGTCAATGGTAAATAGTTGGTTTTTTATTTTTAAAATAGCGAAAATATAGACTAATCTATAAAAATGCGTTAAACTATACTTATGCCAAGAGAACTTTTTCAATTAATTAAGTGGATTTTACTTTTATGTGGCAAGATCTGAGTGGTATCGGAGGTCAGCTCATCAGAACATTTAAAATGAGACAAAACAAAATAGTTTCCATATTGGGCGGCTCCGATATCACATTCAACTCCCTTTAATAGTTTTATCAGGTCCATTATATTAGAGGTCTCATATCGTAGATTTGATATTGCAGGTTGAAAAGAGTGACAACCGATAAGAAGTTCCGATATGGATAAGAGGGGATTATCAGAGAGTTGGAGGATTGGGAATATTAGAGATCAGAGATATGAGGATATTAGAGTATCAATGATCATGACCATCAGAATATCAGAGATTAGAGGGATATGATTATCGGAAATCAGAGATGCAAGGTATATTGGCATATTGACGGATTGGCATATCAGAATATCAACGAGGAACTATAGCAAAGTATCGATGAATGATGTTATCAAAGTATCGACGGATGATGTTATTGGATTTTTTTAAATGTGTCTCAAAAGGAAATATCTAGTATGCATTACCTCTGATATGCGGGAGCAGAGACAATGACATAGAATGTGGGTCCTTTACTTTGACAATTGATTATCATCTATTTTATGGCTTAGCCACTTTATAATATACATTTATTGGAAAGATCCACATTAATATGATGGATCAGACTTTGGGTATCAAATATTTCCAAAAATATTCTTCTGATATCAAAGTCTCAAAGCCCAAAAGATCTGATATATATTTAATCAATATGCCACATTGTTTAATGATTAAGGCTTAAAGCCTATGCACACATCTTGTTATCGAGGGCCATTTTATTCATTAATCTAATTAATTAAGATGTTTAAAACAAAAACTTATTTACAAAGTTTATTAACAACCAAACTTAAGCAAACTATAAAAATAAAACAAGTGTAAATAAAACGAAAATTAGACTTGAAATGAAGCAATCACACTCAAAGTCTACATGAAATGCCAAAAGGGTCCCCATGTCTATTATGATAGAATAAAATGGGGTTGTTGTGTTTTCACTACAACACCTTTATCAGTTTATCACACTGATAAAATTTTTCAACTCTAAATTTAACACATATTATTTTCATAATATGTAAATCAAATCTTGGTTTAACTCTATCTGTACTTTTGAAATGTTTTTAAAATAGACCTTGTTTTCGGACTGTGATTGATGAAGGCTTCTACGTGGATTATGTTGATCCAGTGTTGGAGATCACTTGGTTCTCCCACACTCAATTAGTATTTGACAATTCTAAAGGCTTTTGATGGCTAAGGGTTCCATCCTTTTGGTATTTTGCAATATTTACCTATAGGGGTTGAAGGCAAGACCATAAATCTAGATGTGGAAGTGGTTGATGCCCCTCTAGATTACAAGCTTCTCCTGGGTCATAGTTGGTCTTATGCTATGACAACTATTGTTTCATCAGTCTTTCGGCTTATCAAGTTTCCTCATAACGGGAAGATTATTACGATAGACCAGCTGACTTATTTCTCATCTGACCCAGCTTCTTCAGACAATATTCAACATGTTGGTAAAACAACTATCCCTTACATGGATGTTGGAGTAGGTTTGATTAAAGATTCTGGTTTACTAGGAACTTTTTCCTTCCCTCCTCCTAACGTGTCATCTTTTATTGCAACTATTCATATGATTTCATGGAGCACTATTGCTTTGGATGATCCTTGGATCATACCTTCCGATTCTAAGGTGGATTCATTCAATGGCGCGATGCCTTTGAGTCCCTTTGAAATTGCATATCAGGCTATACAGTCGTTTTCTGACTCTTGTTCAACCGAAATTGATCCAATGAATGTGGTCCATGGGGAATCACTTTTGATGTCAACACTTTCTGATCCTGTTCATACTGATGAGTAGATTTATGAACTTTTGTCTATTGATGATCTACCATGGCAAGATCTTCATCATCGATCTTCATTTTTACCTAAGCTTGATCATTTTGAAAATAATTTTTCATCTATGTTTACTACTGAATATGTCAAAGAACCGCAAAATCCATTGCAAAATGCTGATTCTGAGTTAAATTTGGGAAATATCTCTTGAATGGTTCCTATTGATATTTCATTTAAGCCCGAAATTATTGAAAACATTTATATAGGTGCTTCCTGTACAAATGACGAAATCCAAACTTATAAAGCCCTATTTCAAGAATTTTGTGATGTGTTTGCCTGGTCATATGAAGAAATTCCAGGAATTGATCCATCAATTGTTGTCCATGAGATTAAGACCTACCCGGATGCTAAACCTGTCCGGTAACATTTGCATCAGACACATCCAAGAAAAGCTATTGCTATCAAAGCTAAAGTTGAGAAATTACTTCATGCATGTTTCATTTATCCAATTCCTTTAATAGATTGGGTATCGAATATTGTTCTTGTTAATAAAAAACAAGGAAATATAAGAATATGTATCGACTATAGGGATATTAATCGAGCTTGTCCTAAAGACAATTATCCAACCCCCTATATCAATCAAATTATTGATGATTGTGCCGACAGTGAAATGTTCTCCTTTATGGATTATTTTTCCGGTTACAATCAAATCAACATACTCCCTGCTGATCAACCTAAAACAAATTTCATTTGTCCATGGGGGACATTTGCTTATTGCAAATTACCCTTTGGATTGAAGAAGCTGGAGCAACTTTTCAAAGGGCTATGTCTCATGCATTTCATGACATCAAGCACATTGTGCAGCCTTATCTCAATGATTTACCTTCCCATTCATTACGTAGAGATAATCATCTCACTCATTTACGAGTTATCTTTATGAGATGTAGGCATTATCGAATTAGGATGAATCCACACAAATGTGTATTTTTCATAGAAACAGCTCGCTTACTGAGATTTGTCGTTTCAAAAGCTGGCATTTGTGTCAATCCCTCGAAGGTTGAAGCTATCGTCAAATTACCTCCTCCTTCAACTCTTCGCCAACTCCAAAGTTTGCAAGGGAAAGAAAACTTTTTACGTCGTTTCATTCCTAACTACACCAAGATAACGAAAGGTTTTACCACGTTGTCGAAACAGAATACTCCATTCTTTTGGGATGAGATCGCTGATAAATCTTTTGATGCACCCATGCATCATTATTGCATCCTCCCAACTACAACCAAGATTATTTTTTGTACCTCACCACTTCTCATTCCACCATTGGGATGGTTTTAGTTCAGGAAGATGAATTCAAAAATGAACATGTGATTTACTATCTTAGTCGCACTCTGCATCCGACTGAGCTTAAATATTCACATGTGGAGAAATTGGCCTTGGCAGCTGTTCAAGTTGTCCAAAGAATTCGTCACTACATCTTATTACGCAAAACCATGGTAATTTATGACTGTAACCCTATGATGTATATCTTGACCAAACAATTGCTAGGGGGCAAGTATTCCAAATGGATAGTTATCCTGCAGGAATTTGACTTGGAATTTGAAAAATCCAACACAAAGAAATCTTTGGTTTTTGCTGAACTGATGTGTGATTTCCCGCATACTGATACTGAAACTGTGGTGGAGTAGCCCATTGCGGATGAATCCTTGTTTCTTATTAGTACTCTTGACCCTTGCTATGGAGATATTAATGTTTATCTCCAAACTCAATCTTTTCGGCCTGAAATCTTACAGTCTCAGTGACGGAAAATACGTTTCCAATCCCAACAATACAATATTATTGGTGATACACTTTATTGTCAAGGGGCGAATTCTATTTTCCGACGTTGTCTAACTCATGAAGAAGATGAAAAGGTTTTGAATGATTGTCACTATGGAGCATGTGGCGGTCATATGTCTGGGTATGCCACAACCCAAAAGATATTGCACGCTGGTTATTTCTGGCCATCCATATTCAAAGATTGTATCTATGCAGTCCGAAAATTCCACAATTGTCAAATTTTTTATCGTAAGATGTGTGCTCCACCTGCTTCTCTCCACACTATAATTGCTGTCGGTCCTTTCGCAAAGTGGGGTATTGATTTTACTACATGTAACCCTCACTCGGCCGGGGGGCATGTGTATATTATCCTAGCGGTAGATTATTTTACTAAGTGGGCTGAGGTGATGCCTACATTTTCGGTAGGCAGCAAAACTGCTACAACTTTCGTATTCAATCATATAATTGCTAGATTCGGTGTTCCTCAAGCTATTATTACTGATCATGGAAGTCATTTTCGAAATATCATGATGATTGAACTGACAGATCAACTTGGCCTACACCACGATAGTTCTACTCCATATTACCCACAGGCTAATGGTCTGGTTGACGCTATCAATAAAGTTTTATTCACCATGATCTAATGAAACATTGGTATTCATAAGTCGAATTGGCATACCATGCTATTTTCAGCACTTTGGGCATATCGGACCTTAGTAAAATCATCAACGGGTTTCAATCCTTTTCAACTGGTTTACGGTTTGGAAGCAGTGCTACCTATTGAATACAAAATTTCATCATTACAATTAGCCATAGAATTACTCCCAGCTACTTTTGAAGAGGAGACACATTTTTTGTACTTAGCTTAGCTAGATGAGAATCGACGCACTATTGCATTAGCAAATGAGACTCATGTGAAAACAGTGAAAGCTTAGTACGATAGAAATGTTACACCTCATAATTTTTTAGAAGGAGACCTAGTTTTGCTATATGAGCAATAAAACGATAAATTAGGAGCTGGAAAATTTGTACCTATGTGGCATGGTCCTTACATTGTTAAGCGAAAGCTAACAAAAGGGTCTTATGAATTGATAGATTTTGACGGTGTCTCTTTGGGTAAACCTAGAAATGGACTTTATCTGAAGAGATATTATGCTTAAATTCTGGGTGGACATTTTTTGTTAGATTAGTTTCTTTACAGCTGGTGTGTTTTAGATTAGAAAAGTGTGCCTAGTTTAGAGAGTGCTCTTATCATTATTCCTGCTTATCTTGATTTTACTCTTGATATTGCAGATGTCGACGTCTCTTCAAACATGCATTGGTTTTACTGATGGTGATTGTCATAATACATGAAACATTTCTTCCGCAGCTTGGGTTATCTATTCACCCTTCGATGAGTTAGTATCTATGCATGGGGTAAGCCTCAATCAAACAACGAATAACATTGCAAAGTATAGTGCAGTGATTGAGTTGTTATCTAAATCCATTTCATTTGGGATTTGGACTTTGATTGTTAGGTTGGATTTTGAACTCGTTGTATTATATCTTAACATCGTTTATGCCATTAGAAATCCAGTGTTATTAAGATTATTTTTGAGAGTTTGTCCCTTGGAATGTGAATTTGATTACATTGAATATCAACATATTCCACGACATTTAAACACATTAGCAAATGCAGTTGCTTCTTGTATGATAAATAGAGATTTGCAATAATCAAAACAGCAAATTTAAAAACTTTGAATAACACGGTACATGAGATAGTTGGTAATAATGATATATCATAGCATAGAAGAAGTGTGTCAAAATATACATTGTCTTCGATCATAGGTTGAAAAACACCTTATGATCGACAAAAATGATAATAAAGAAAGGAAAAAAATGTCATGTGAGTCTACAAAATCGATCATCCTATCCCTGGTGATGATCATGATAAGAAACCACTACTCGGGCCACCCTACATAGGAACCTCCTAAAAGGTCTTGGGATCCCAATCACATATCTCTATAACCTAAGTGGAATATCATCTATGCCCATCTCTGGAATATCTACTGTCAAGCGCTCTAGATGATTTTCCAAGTCAGTAAGGATCTCTATAGATTGGTCCTGTGGGGCTGGTATTGCTGCAGCTGTGTGTCTCCTCTCCTAAGGTTGGAGAGCGGCTAGTCGTCGTGGACCCACATCTGCATTTAAAACGTTTGATTGTCAGTTTTGGACTATTTAAAATAAAAAAATTAATTAAACTTAGAAACTGTTGAAAATGATTTTTACCTAAATCATCCCATTGCTCTCCTGGTGGAAGAGTCATGTCTGGGTCACTGCGATAATCCATCCCGGCATATGGAAAATCCTGAATCACAAAAGGTTGGTTATTCAACCAACGAAAATATTCATGTTGAAATTGAACAACCTCTGAGCCCTCATCAGGGTGACGGGCCATCAAAGCAATATAACACATTATCCTAGGTTCTTGAGCAAGACCAGCATCAACAGGAATATGCTGCGGGGCTAACATGGGGATCCTCTCTAGAGCAAAGCTGATAATGATAAAACCATATCCAAAGTTTTTTAACTATCCATTCTTTGCTCTAGTTAGTTGGCCTTTCACATTTGCCAACACAGTCTCGCACCAATTGAATATGGTGCCTCGATAACAGTCTACAACCATCTCCATGTGGGATCCAGTAGCCACATGCAATGCTGCACTTCCGCATATTTTGGTAATAGTGAATGCAATAACCTTAAGTTCAGGACGGTCGATAGTTTTAATATCAATATGTTTGTCCTTTGTTTGATCATTGCAAAACTCCAATCAGAGACTAGCGATAGACTGGCCACTTGGCCTAGTCTCGAAAAGAGATAATCATTCGCCTCTCTTAGGCAAACTAGTCAGAAAATGTGTCCTCTAGCTCGATTTCGAGCCGGTGGCCACCAATCACAAAACATTATTCCTGTATATTCCATCTGTCTACCAGCCATTGTAAGAGGTCTACTTGGGCCCTCATGCCCGGTATGGCCCAGAACTTAAATAGCCCACATGCTCTCAATGCCTGTATTGTTCTTGCCAAATATGCATTTTGAGTGTCCTATAATACAAAAGAAACATATTATAACAATGTAGTTCGAAAAATTTTGGGCAAAAATGGAGAAATTTAAGTTTTTAAAATATATTTCATGGTGTCCACACCCGCTTCTTAGAAATAGTGTGTACTTCCACACACGTTGTAAGCAATAGGTGTGGACCCACAACTTTTTTCTTTGCATAAAAAAGTCAGGGTCTGCAGGGGCCGCATGATGCACCTGTGGACCCTCGCGGGTGATTTTATAAACAAATTTCTCCTCAAAAAATCAAATTTAAATCCCAAAAATGAAATGTAAATGGATGAAATGCAAGAAAAGAAGGATGTGGATTACCTGGAGCTGATGGTTTTCGATTCCAACAGATGGATTTTCCAGAATCTTCATAGGAATTTTCTTACCCAAAAACTCTCACTTCTCAATCTGAACTCAAATGGTAAAAATGAAGTTAGAAAAGCCCTTTTTATAAGTTTTTTCGAATAAATGATTTTTTAATTTATTTATTTTTCACTTTAAAAAGGTAAATTTTTGAATACATTTTTATTTATCTTAAACAGGTATGAGTAACGTTTTGAGTTTTTGTGCAAAATATTGGATTTTTCAGGAAAATTGATCATTTTTCAACAAAGAGCATACTTTTATCACTTTTTCGGACTCTTTCAAAATTTACAAAAAAGAAAAACATTGGAGTCCTCTTTAAGCACTTTTTTGACTCGTAAAATATGAAAAGATTGCCGAGTTTTTCCCTTTTTAACTCACTAAATGGAATTAAAAAGGCGGTCCACTTACAGCGCTTTTCTAACCATATAAACATGAAAAGATCGCCGGACTTTTGTCATTTCAAGTACGATACTGGTTATAAAACGACGTGTTGATCCAGATTTAAACAGGAATGTAACAAATTATAGAGATAATCATAAACACAAAGATGCAACAGAAATAATACTTCATTTCATTAATTTAAAATACTAAGATATGCTTACAAACAGAAAATGGGAATAAACAGCTAGGGCGATGGTAGCTTATCTCTGAGAAGATATGTGGTGGCTACATGCCTCTAAACTGTGTTAAAATGAGGCTTGAAGGCCTATTTATTGTTGAGAAACAATGAAAAACCATTAACATTCAAAAACCTAACCCTAGAAGACGAAACATCAAATTGTGGGCCTTGTTTGGGTAAATTGGTACATCAATTTCTCGAGATCGTAACTTTAGCATACGATCTCTGTTTGATGTGTACAATAGCTCGTTAGAAAGATCTATCCGAGCACTACCACTCTGGGAAGGAAAACATTGATCCATGGACCCATGTTGCCCCCCAATTTCCCAAAAAACGTCATTTAGGACCTCAAAACGGTTCCATAAGTTTAGGACCTGAAAAGCTACTAAAAATAGTAAATTGTGCTGCAATTATGGAAACTAAAAAACTGAAAGAGATAGTTGTGCAGGTCCAAGTGGGATAGGTGGGTGGCCACCAACATCCACCTGGATCATTCCTCCCCCCTTAGGAAGCAATGGTCCCCATTGTGTTGATTTCCTCCATCTGTTGAACTTTGTCCCTGGTGAGCTGTTTTGCAATCTCTGAGGTGTCTAGTAATGGTGGGAAGCATGGTCGACGATGGTCCACATTGAACACTTGGTGCAAGCGAAGGAATGGAGGAATTCTATGCTTCAAAGCATTATTTCCTGTAGCCTTGGTACTGGTGTAAGGACCATGTCGAAGTGGTCCAAGTTTCTGATGGGTTCTGGTAAGGTGTTCCCTCTGCAGATGTAACCAAACTTTGTCGCCCACCTAAAACTTGTGTGGTACCCCTGTGGGTGAGGAGAAGTTTTTCTTGTGTTTTGTCATGACCGTATCCATTTTCTAATGCTACTGCGTGGAGGAACCCTTTGTCGGGGTCATGGATGTAGCAACGATCTTCCCCTTACTTTGGGAGTGAACTAGATAGAAAATGAATTTCCTAGTCTGGGAGACGAGCTTGCTGCCTTTCTTGGAAATGATCAAAGAGGTGGCGGTAGGTGGGGCTACCTCTGGTATCTTGTATAATGAATTATCCAAATAAATAATGACAGTGCGAGGCTTGACTTATACACAGCATGTCCCCTCCACAAGTATGGCTAGCCTAATAGTACATCACAAACATCCAGAGGTGTAACATCACACAATAACTCGTCTATGAAGGGATTGATGTTGTAGGGAAGGCGACACTGCTGGAAAACTTTGAGATCTTGTCCCTCATGAAGCCACCCGATACTGTACGATTGCGGGTGTGGTGTAGTCGGTAGGTCCAACCGCTTCACGACCTCTATTGAAATGAGGTTCTTTTGGCTGCCACTATCGACATTGAATTGCAGTGGTGAACTCTTCACCCACATCTATGAGTGGAAAATATGTTCCCCCTCCTCTGGATCTTCGGGCTCATTTTTTTGGATCTTGGCAGTGGGAACAGTGATGCTGGGATCTGCATCAATGATCTGCTTTTGTTTTCCATTCCCCTTCTTGGGTTCTGGCTCAGGGTCAGAACACGCATCTGATTCGGAAGCCTTCAACTCAGCCACCAACGACTGCTTGGTCCGACACTCACTTGTGTTATGAGTGGGACCATTATCGAACTCACACCACTTTCCTATGTCCTTCTTCGGCTTTGTGGTGTTGTTCTTTTCTTGCGGCTTCAACGGGTTGTCTTGGGTCACCCCACCTTGGCTTTTTCCTTTGGTCTTCGGATTTGTAGATCCAATGTCTCACTTCTTCTGTTTGAACTTTTGCTCAATTTTGACAGCATATCGGTACACTGTGCCGAGTGACAAGATGTTCAGGAACTCCATCTCTTTCTGGATGTATCTATGTAAGCAACCGCAATATTTGAGTAACAGATGTAGCTTAGAATCTTTGATACCCAGCTATGTGTGAAGGGTATGAAAAATGTTGGTGAAGTCTGGCACATCTTGGTCCCTTCCCTTCCGCAGTGTGGTCCACTTTATGTATTTGTCCTTGTAGCTTTTGACAGGGTAGTAATGCTCCTTGATAGCATCCTGGAATGAATCCCAAGTGGGTGCGACTGAATATAGTGAGCCTGTACTTTCATCCTTTTGCTCGCAGTAGGTTTCCCACCAGTCCTTGATGTCGGGGGCTGCTTTGAGAAGAGTGAAAACAATCTTTTATCGACTCGAAAATTCATGAACAGAAAAATACCCATCTAGCAGATTTAACCATTTATCTATGGCATCTGTGTCTATCTAACCCCCGAATATGGGGATTTCAAAATTAACTTGTACCTTAAAGGGCGTGGCATTTCCAGAGTAGCTGTTGGAAGTCGATTTGTCGCCTCTGGGTAGTCGCTGAAGGATCTGCGCAAAGCTATCCATCATCGCGTTCCTTTGCTACTCGAGGGCTTCTTCGAGCAAGATTTTGATAGGATCTCTTGCCCCCTCGTCTTTCTTCTCATCTGCCATGGGAGGTCGTCGAGATTTGCAAGGCTAGTCTTGCAAAGATTCGACCAGTTCATGCCCTAACTCCTTATATCTCGACCTCGTTGGGGACATGCAAAGAAAAACAGAGAAAAAGGAGACCGCTTTGATACCACTGATTTGGATTTAAACAAGAACGCAACAAATTATAGAGATAACCATAAACACAAAGATGTGGTGGAAATAATACTTCATTTCATTAATGTAAAATACTGAGATATGCTTACAAACAGAAAATGGGAATAAACAGCTAGGGCGATGGTAGCTTATCTCTGAGAAGAGATGTGGTGGCTACATGCCTCTGAACTATGTTACAATGAGGCTCAAAGGCCTATTTATTGTTGAGAAACAATAAAAAACCCTTAACATTCCAAAACCTAACCCTAGAAGATGAAACGCCAAATTGTGGGCCCCATTTGGGTAAATTCGTACATCAATTTCCCGGGGTAGTAACTTTAGCATACGATCTCCGTTTGACGTATACAATAGCTCGTTAGAAAGATCTATCCGAGCGCTACCACTTTGGGAAGGGCAACATCGGTCCATGGACCCATGTTGCCCCTCTATTTCCAAAAAAAATGTCGTTTAGGGCCTCAAAACGGCTCCAGAAGTTTAGGACCTGAAAAACTACTAAAAATAATAAATTGTGCTGCAATTACGGAAACTGAAAAACTGAAAGATATAGTTGTGGGGGTGCAAGTGGGATAGGTAGGTGGCCACCAACATCCACCTAGATCACGTGTCTTCAATAACTTTTTTACTTTTTCAGATCAGGGCCACTAATTATGAAAAGTACTCTTTGATCGTAATGGTCAAGTAGTTCTCTCGAGTATTATCTTATACTTTTTCGGGCTCGAGGGACACAAATTTATGAAAAAGGACCCCCATGGAGTTTTCTTAATTTTTTCTTCTGACTCCCTAAAATTGAAAAGCACTGAGTTTTCCTATATTGGACTCATTAAAATTTAACAGTAAAGGACCTGTTCAATTTTAAATAGGAACGAACCACTCCTTCTTAGGGTTCGAATTTTAAACTAAGTTGGACTCATTCAAAGGATGAGCTTATAAACAAGAAAATGTTATCCTCCTCTAGCTTGTCAAAAATAAAGAGGTACTTGCTAGAAATGGTGGGGGAAAAGAGAGAAAAATGAACCTGTTTGTTACATTTTGTTTTTTGGAAAAGTTGTTAACCACTCTTGAAAATGACACTTTTTGTTCACCTGTGTTGGGAAATCCTTTGCTTAACAGTTAATCAAACCATATTGAAAGTCTTCAGCCAATTTCTGGGTATTAGCTTTGGGTCAATTGTCACCAAGCCGTCTGCAATGTCGTTATGTGTTCAAGAGATCAGTTCAAACAAACATTCATCTGTAAAATATCTGTCATCCATTTTGACCATCCTTGAGTTAGTCCTTGCCGATATATTTCTTCAAAACTTGATCTATGATTTCATGTTGTGGGCTTCACTATGACAGATTGCTTTCTGTCGACGTCAGCTCATTATCTAGGAAGTTGATCTAGAAATCTTCAGTACCTTGAAATCTGCATGCTCTAATGGCAGATTTCTCGCCTTTGACGATAGGTTGCATCATTGACCTTCGATCAAAGGATTCTATGACATGTACGACTTCGAATCATTTATTCACATTTCATGGATTGTACTGAGTACTTTGAGAGCCATTGACATTACTGGTGGTTTCTCTCATACTTGTTAACAATTCACATCATTGACTGGTAATCAAGTGGTTTCTACCATGTTCGACTTCGACACATTCATTCACATGGATAGAATCGTACTAGTTTGGGAAGCAGAAATCAAGACCCTGGATCTAGTTTCTACCATCTAGGCTATGAGGAATTTTGTTATTCATTATACAGTGGGCTATTCATAAACAAATGTTTGCACCCATATTGTGTCTACATATGTCTATACTCTTGATGTATTACAAAATCATTCCTATATCAGAACAGTTTAGTTAGTTTTCTAGTCAATTTTGATCTGAGTATGGGAATGCCTAACTCAGCAATGATATGTCTACATATATATATTTTGCATTGAATGTTTTTACAGGTTCCGACTGGGGTGTCCATAGGATGATCCTTGAAATGATAAAGTATTTCACTCTTCATATATGACAAACTCTATCTTCATTTATTACAGACTTCACACTTTAGGGGGCAATCTGTTGCACTAAGAATTGTCACCTTGACATTCTGCAATCTATGTGAGTCCATTACCACTCATACTTTCCTCCTTTACAAGTCTTGAGCCTCAGTTCCTCATATCAAGCCTTGAAAATAAGAGAAAGCCCTCAAAAGTCTCTAAAACTCTGGTTCTGCACTTTCTCTTTGCATTACCTGCGGTCCCGCACCTAATGGTCATGTCTCCTGTGCACTTGACGGCTCTGTCTCTATGTTATAAGTGCGAACCCCTGTAAAAGTTAAAAGGCATGAGTATATTCTAAAAACTCACTTTTAGTCATTTGTAGAAGCTTTTGGAAGGAACCTTGATGTGCCAAGTTCGCTCTCTTAAAGTTCATGCATCCCATACCTTAAGGAGCTAACTCCTTGATGTGAGGAGCTTTTCCCTTTGAAGGAGGATTCTATCCCTTCATAGGTGGACCTGTAACCTCCTTCCCTGCACTATAAAATGAAGCATTGGGCTAGTTACTTGAGAGGTTAGAAGCTGAATACTTTTGAGGTGAAAGGTTTTTGGAACTTAGTCTTCTTAGTTGAGTTTTTATGAGGAGAGATTACATACCTCTATGATGACGCAGGGAAATCCCTGCAATACCCAGAATCACTCTTTTCTCCATCTTAAAATGAATACATCAAAACTGTCCATATAAAAACTCTGATTGCTGGAAATTTCATACACTATTTTGTGGAAGCTTAAATTAAACCTTCAGTACTCATTTCTAATTCATCACAATAATTTCAAATCTGATCGATCCACCCCTTAAATGAGATTGCAAATAGTCAACCCTTAACTGTATTCATAAATTGTGTTGAATGCACTTACCAACATAAATTTATGAGGATTCTTACACTCAGATCCAGTAGATCGAACAAACCAATCACAATTGCAATCACCATCTCTGCATGGCTTCAATGGCACAATGAACCCATCATACAATAAAACAAAATGTACCTTGCTTCAATTAAACCAAACTTGCTAACATA
Source organism: Pinus taeda (assembly GCA_000404065.3). Lineage (NCBI taxonomy): Eukaryota > Viridiplantae > Streptophyta > Pinopsida > Pinales > Pinaceae > Pinus > Pinus taeda. The sequence continues at coordinate 81,167 of APFE030290712.1, forward strand.
TGGTTCTTTTCAATTAACTTCTTAAAAGGAACCTGGCCATGCGCATACGTATATCTATATACTTACTTCCCCATATCTTGCAGAAATTCCTTGGTGGCGCTGGATATATATGTCCTACAGGCTCTGATTACACACGGAGTTCTCGCAGCAAAACAATATACTTCTGCCCTTCTCTATACTGACTCGGTCAACATAAGTCGCATATATACCTTGGATAAAGCGAATGTACACTTCTCTGTTAACGCCGATATATCTCGCAGCTATATAACTTCCGGTCGATGTATATCTGATTGGAATTGTTTAAACAACCAACGGCCCAGGCACTTACACATATACTCCCCTCTTGTTCCGGAACTGATACTCCCACACATATATGAGGTGTCGCCAGTCCGTTGAGCGTTGTCTCAAACTCTGTGCAACACTTCTTTAATTGCAATTATAGCATGGACATGCGGCTACCTCCAACATACGCATCTCTGTCCTGAGGCCGCAATCGGTCAATGAATGTATATCATAGAAATTGTTCGACCAAACCTGCACTTGTATGCCGTAGGCGTGGATGGCTTCCGCTGCGGTTCAACACCTGTATCAACATTATATGGAAAGAGTCCAAACCATTGGTGGGACGTTAGGTGCTTTTAATTGTAGAACTTGTTTCGGTGATGACTCTTCCACGCACTCATCATGATATGAAATTACTTGGACTACCAACATATCAATATTTAACAACTAACAGTAATTGCGTATTGGAACAAACACGATATCCCCAAATTCCGCAGCTGGATCTGTGGCTATATGGCGCGATTTTGGATCATGTCTCCACGATCTGATGCTAATAATCAGGAGAACCAACAAATTACAAAACCATTTAATATATTAGTTAATCTTCTCCAGGAGATTCACGAAATCTTTCCTGCTTTTTCTTTGTATTAAACTTTCCTCAGTTCGCTACTATTAACAGTGCCAAGATTTCATTAACACAAGAACTCTTCAGATAAATAAAATTACACACAGATCACACACCCTAATCAATTGTGCAGACATCAGACTCGAATTTGCACCATTTGTCATTTGAATTGTATAGAATATAATTATGTTCATAATACTCATAAACAAAACAAACAGAACCTTGTTTTTTTTTCCCCAATTATTCCAGGAATCAATAACTCTTATACATACGGCCACAATCTCCCTAAAATCTGAGCTTTTCGCTCCACACTCAAAACTATACACACTTCAGTCTCGCTCTTCTCCTCCCCGCGACACACAAACTCTAATCAATCTAAAAAGAAATCCCCTGAGTTCATTACAATTTTCCTCTATTTATTCTCCTAAATTATCTAACAGAGTTTCCTATTTTTCCAAGAAAGAACAGAATTCTTCTATTCTGTTGTTTTCCAAGCACACCTAGACAAACAGCTCTATCTCAAAATCCAAAATAAGCTAATCTCCTATTTATTACAATAACAAATTATTTGAGGAATCCACCCTCCTCAGTAAATTGATTTTTGACCAACAGTAAATAAATTTCACTGGATTTAACCACAACATGTGGACAACTCTCCACATTGGTGGCTGGGTCTAGATGCTCCTGCATCAGACTCCCAAAGTTTAAATTAACCATGATCTCCTGATCATGTGTTTCTGGTTTGCGTCCTCTTGGATCCCATACTTGATTTGATAGTCTGTTCTTGATTATTGCTACTGTTGTTGGTCCCTCAAGTCTCTGTCCACTATGTGGTAATGCCTCACTATCTGCTGCTGTCCTTTTCACATACCTTGCTGCTGTTTTGCTCACTTTAATTTTCAATTTTTCATTCCTTGCTAGCTTCCTCATCAAAAGATTCGACTTATACAAATCTTCTATCTTATCTGGAAGTTCTCTCAAAAGTTCTGTATCATCTTTACTGACTACGTTGTTTGCAATATTTGTCTTTAATCTTCCTGCACTCTGGCTTTCTCCAAGATCAATGATCTTCAATGACTTAGTGTATCCCTTGAATTCAAAAATTCTTTTGCCATCCTCCTTAGTCTGCATATGACTATGAGTAGTCATTTCTTGAACAACCTTCAATAATTGTTTGTCTTTCCTCAAATCGATAGGACCTGCAAACACACAACAACCTTTAGTTTTCAAAATACAATACCTTCGATTTTCTTTTGATGCTTCAAGCACCAATCCTCCACCATATATCTTTTGGATTTCAACTGATCCTTCTTGCGGTGACTTCAAATCAATATGAATCTGTTCTAGTTTCCTGAACTCATTCATCAGCTTGCTATTCCACCTTCGTTGCAATAGCTTCCACTTCACCCTTTTCTTCAGTCTCCATCTGTACCTTCGATCTTCACTTATCTTTCTTTGTACTATCAGACCAATTTCTAGTTCTTCATTCTGCGGCCAGCTTTTATACTTCTGCAATTTAATGCTTTCCTCAAATTCATTCTCATGTAGCTAATCATTCCTTCCAAATTTCTGGTTACTTCCACCTTCGTCTTGCTGAGTTAATATTTCTGTCTCTTTTATGCCTTTGAGGACATAACCTCCTTGCTGCTTTTGATCTTTCATCTCACCTTCATATAATCGCTGCTCAATTTCTCTGATTTTAGCATCATATTTATTAATGCTGTCTCTGGCATCTTTTCCTCCATCAAGTTCTGTAAGCTTTGTTTCTTCGTTGGGTTCCTCAAGTAATCTTTCCAAGAATTCTATCTCCTTGTGAAATCTCTCCAGTAGATCATCACAATTTTCCTTCTCAGCTTCATTCTTTTCTTGGCAATCCTCCTGAGTTGACCTGTTTTCTACATCATCATATTGCAAGCATCTTTCATTAATTCCATTAAACAAATTCATCGGTTTACCTTTTTGTAGTCCCACCATGGAATTGTCTTTAGACTGCTGATCTATATCAACCTCATCTGACTGTTTCATACCAAACAGGATTTCATCTATGAACTCCTTCTGTTGCAAATGATCAACACCTTCTTCCTCTAAAAAGGATTCTTCATCATACTTTACCTCAAGAGTTTCATTTCTGGTGACAACTTCATCAGGCTGTCCATCACCCTCTGCATATCCTGCAAACATACACAAACTATAAGCATCAAAATCACAAGGCTTCATTGCCTCATCTGCTTCCTTTGTCAACACATCTTCAAATTGTTCTAAATTCTGCCAGTAGTCCATGAGATCTTCAACTGACCTCTCATTATCCTCTTCTCCCAACATTTCACCTTGTTCTGGTCTACAAATGGAAACTTCCAATTCTACCTCTGCTTCTCTGAGTTTCTCTGATTCCTCTTGAGAACTCAATATCTGCTCAATCTTTCTCAATTCTTCTACTATCTGTAACTTCATTTGCTGATTTCTCCTTTCTCGTAGCCTTTGCCATTTTACTCTTTTCTTCATGGTCCAAACACTCTTCTGCAGCATCTTCATCAATATTCCAATCTGGAAATCTATCGCAGCTTTCTCTCGGTCAAACTCTTCTTGACTCATCTTCATGCCACTTGCTTTGGCATCTTCCTTTCTGTTGTGGCTCCCTTGTGAACTTCCGCTATGACTATCTATACTCATTTTCTGCTCCTCTCTTTCCATGAGCTCCTTACACCTCTGCAACAAGCCTCTGCAACAGTAAGTCCTTCTTACTGCAATCTTACCTCACTAAGCTCTCCTCACTCAGTCTTTTGGTAAGCACGATCCCCTATCTGGAATCTTCTCCTGAGCAACACCTTTGCTCTCTCTAGGCTTCTGCAATATCTCACCCTCTCTTTCGAAGACACTTCAATTGTCCTCTCTGTCCAATCTCTTGTTGGATCCTACAGGTTCACTGCCACTCCTAAGGACTTTCCTTATTTTGCTTTTAAGAATGCATCAGGTTCTTCTCTCTCAGATTTTCTTGGTTTATATTGCTGCAGTCTTCACTCTTTCTGATGTTGTCACCTCTGCTTTGAATCGATTTCCTCACAACTACAATCTCGTACTAAACTTCATTCAGAAAACAAACACATTCAATTTCAACAGAGCCAAGCTCTGATACCAAAAATTGACTCTGGGAAATCCCTGCAATACCCAGAATCGCTCTTTTCTCCATCTTAAAATGAATACATCAAAACTGTCCATATAAAAACTCCGATTGCTGGCAATTTCATACACTATTTTGTGGAAGCTTAAATTAAACCTTCAGTACTCATTTCTAATTCATCACAATAATTTCAAATCTGATCGATCCGCCCCTTAAATGAGATTGCAAATAGTCAACCCTTAACTGTATTCATAAATTGTGTTGAATGCACTTACCAACAGAAATTTATGAGGATTCTTACGCTCAGATCCAGTAGATTGAACAAACCAATCACAATTGCAATCACCATCTCTGCATGGCTTCAATGGCACAATGCACCCATCATACAATAAAACAAAATGCGCCTTGCTTCAATTAAACCAGACTTGCTAACATATGGTTCTTTTCAATTAACTTCTTAAAAGGAACCTGGCCATGCGCATACGTATATCTATATACTTACTTCCCCATATCTTGCAAAAATTCCTTGGTGGCGCTGGATATATATGTCCTACAGGTTCTGATTACACACGGAGTTCTCGCAGCAAAACAATATACTTCTACCCTTCTCTATACTGACTCGGTCAACATAAGTCGCATATATATCTTGGATAAAGCGAATGTACACTTCTCTGTTAACGCCGATATATCTCGCAGCTATATAACTTCCGGTCGATGTATATTTGATTGGAATTGTTTAAACAACCAATGGCCCAGGCACTTACACATATACTCCCCTCTTGTTCCGGAACTAATACTCCCACACATATATGAGGTGTCGCCAGTCTGTTGAGCGTTGTCTCAAACTCTGCGCAGCACTTCTTTAATTGCAATTACAGCATGGACATGCGGCTACCGCCAGCATACGCATCTCTGTCCCGAGGCAGCAATCGGTCAATGAATGTATATCATAGCAATTGTTCGACCAAACCTGCACTTGTATGCCGTAGGCGTGGATGGCTTCCGCTGCGGTTCAACACCTGTATCAACGTTATATGGAAAGAGTCCAAACCATCAGTGGGACGTTAGGTGCTTTTAATTGCAGAACTTGTTTCGGCGATGACTCTTCCACGCACTCATCATGATATGAAATTACTTGGACTACCAACATATCAATATTTAACAACTAACAATAATTGCGTATTGGAACAAACACGATATCCCCAGATTCCGCAGCTGGATCTGTGGCTATATGGCGCGATTTTGGATCATGTCTCCACGATCTGATGCTAATAATCAGGAGAACCAACGAATTACAAAACCATTTAATATATTAGTCAATCTTCTCCAGGAGATTCACGGAATCTTTCCTGCTTTTTCTTTGTATTAAACTTTCCTCAGTTCGCTACTATTAACAGCGCCAAGATTTCATTAACACAAGAACTCTTCAGATAAATAAAATTACACACAGATCGCACACCCTAATCAATTGTGCAGACATCAGACTCGAATTTGCACCATTTGTCATTTGAATTGTATAGAATATAATTATGTTCATAATACTCAGAAACAAAACAAAGAGAACCTTGTTTTTTTTTCCCCAATTATTCTAGGAATCAATAACTTTCATACATACGGTCACAATCTCCCTAAAATCTGAGCTTTTCGCTCCACACTCAAAACTATACACACATCAGTCTCGCTCTTCTCCTCCCCGCGACACACAAACTCTAATCAATCTAAAAAGAAATCCCCCGAGTTCATTACAATTTTCCTCTATTTATTCTCCTAAATTATCTAACAGAGTTTCCTATTTTTCCAAGAAAGAACAAAATTCTTCTATTCTGTTGTTTTCCAAGCACACCTAGACAAACAACTCTATCTCAAAATCCAAAATAAGCTAATCTCCTATTTATTACAATAACAAATTATTTGAGGAATCCAACCTCCTCAGCAAATTGATTTTTGACCAACAGTAAATAAATTTCACTGGATTTAACCACAACATGTGGACAACTCTCCACATTGCTGGCTGGGTCTAGATGCTCCTGCATCATATGATCTCATTTGGAAGAGTGCAAGGCTTGTCAAAGTAAAGGAAATTCCTGTTTCGGACCCCAGGAAGAGCTTGTTCAACATCAAGGCTGAAAAGGTTGTAAGGTTCTTCTACTTCAAAGTTAATACAAATAAGTTTGTTTTTCTCAATAAGCTGTTGGTTCATGGTTTATTTTATGGATTCCTTGATGACCATAATAGACATGATTTATGATATTTGCTATGTAGGTGCTATTTGATGTTTTTTTTTTTTGTGATTGCAGGTTCTCAAGGGTAACTCTTTCGAATGATTGAAGGATGGCTACTATGAACAAGCATTGGATCTAAGGTAGGGTCTTAACACCTCTATAGTATTTGTTTATAAATCACATATTTTTAGAGAAAGATAGATTTGTTTGTCTGTTTGTTGCTAGACAATCTTCTAATACTAGGGAGATCAGTCTTGTCTTCAAGATCAATTTATCCAGCCAATAGGTTTGTCTCTCTGAGATTGATTTCTTTGATTTAGGAGTCTTGCTGCAGTCAAGACACCATTTTCAAGTTTATTTTGGTTTGTGATTGTAAAGTTATTTTCATTAGTATTGAGTTATATTGGTGCTTTGAAAATTTATTTTTCTCCATTGTCAAACACAAATTACAATGGTTTTCTTTGGTAGGACCAAAAGTGAATACTTCTTTTGATTTTTTTGTTTCGAAACAAAAAGTGAAATATTTCTTCATTTTAGTATTTTTGAAACGATTTTCATTTGAACCATAAGTGAATGAAATTTCCATTTTAGTTGCTTTATATTGCATTTTTCCTTTGCTCATTGCATTAGTTTGTATTGTTGAATCAAAGTGAAAGCAAAAGAACAAAAGATTAGTGCATTAAGAAAAGTGATTTTTGTTTCTCATAGGATTGCATTTTGGCATTGCTTTGTTAATGAAAGTGAAAGATTAGATTTCATTTTTACATTTTGCATTGGAAAGATAAAGAGTTGTGGTTTGATGAATTTTTCTTGATTGATACATTATTTGGTTGTCTCTTTTCCTTCATTAGTTTAGCCTTCATTGAATGAAAAAATTTCATTTTTATCATTTAGTTGCATCATAGTAATTCAGGTGACATCGTTGAGCCATGAAATTGAAACTTAATTGAATATAATCTTAAAATTTACCTCAATCAACCTAAGGAGCATTCATAACTATGGAATAGGAAAATCTTCTCTGTAGACAGAGACAATCCCTGTAGACAGAGACAATCCCTCTAGCCTAAGATTGGATCTAGATGCAAACAAGACAATCTAATGTAAACTTCCTTAGATTAGAATCAAATAATAGGGCCTACCTCTTATAGTGTTAATCCACTTGATGATGATCTTGCTTCCCTGCTTTAGTTTCCTTTTGTTCTTTTCGCTCAAATACCTGAAAAAACATGCAAGAGACAACAACAAACATGATAGCATAAAATTAAATTCAATCTACTTAAAAGGTCAAGGAGTTTTAAGCTATCAAATGTGATATATCACATGATATAGGAAATAAAACATTAGTTGTATTGATATGAACTTCAAAGAGAAATACGACTGGAGCCTTGACATTGCAGGTTCCCTTCGGCATGTCCAAGTTCCAGCACCACTATAAGCATCTCATGATTTACCCTAAAAAAAATGGAAGTTAAAGGCCTCTTTCCTTTTACTCCAAACCAAAAAATATAAGCTAATTATCCCTTCACACACAAACTAGAAGGCTAAGGTTCTCAAGATGGCTATCAAGATTTGAAGATAATTCCAACGCTTTCATTAACTAGCTGAGGGTGTGAAATGAGGATTTTATATAACTTTGATAGAGGGTAAATGGATCCTCTTATGATGGGAGAGGCCTTATATCTTTGGTTTGTTCCATTTCAATAGAGGAAAGGAGCCCAAACAAACTCTCTTAGCTCTATCTTGCCCAAACATTTACCATACTTCCATTCATGAAGATTCTAGACCTAGAAGCTTTGACTCCATTTTTAAAAACTTGCCAAAAGAGGATTGATGCAGGGGATGAAAGGCTCACTTGTGCCATTTTGTGCTAGTCCTAGTTTTAAACTCTACAAATTGGTGTAGGGAAGTTACTGAACACTAGCGCCGGTCTTGAAAACTGAGCTTGAAGGAAGATTATTGGGAAATGATGTAAGAGGGAAATATTATGTAGATGAAGAGGGATATATGGACATGTTCTTAATGGTAGGGAAACATATGAGGGTCACTATAGAGGTCCTCCATGATCAAGGAACGGGGAGTACATGGAAAATGAAAAAATGTTGTGCAGCAGATGCCCCCTAAAGCATGAAGGCCAAACAAGAGTGACAGGTGAAATTGTTTATAAGTAGATGCATAGAATTGAAGATTGCTACGGGAAAACCTACAAGCAAGCATAGATACACATACATCACTGAAATCTCTAATACATGAATCATGCTATGGATGTAGCCATCTAGAAGAAGAAAATGGATCTAAGGCATGGGTGCAACCATCCCCTAAGAAGGATCACATATAACAGACTCATGGTATGGTCACATGATCCGGGTCCAGGTGAGATAAAGGAGCCTTCCAAGACCTTTTAATTTCGTGATGTGTTAAATTTCATTTTTAAAAGAACATAAATGAATACATATGCATGTTGTAAAGAAGAAAAACATGACAATCATCAGCACATGAAAACATAAGCCATTGATAAGGGATTTCATCCAGGAGGGACTACATCTTTGGGCCCCAGTGTCAAGATTGTGTAGGCCGCTACATTAAGTGTTGTCAATAGTTGTCAATAACAATAATGTACATAAGAGGTGATGTCACTATCATACAAGGAAAATGCCCTCACACGTGGCTCCAAGAGATGTTCAGCTACAGAAACTCTTAGTCAAAAAGGACTCCTATCAGTATGACATAAACTCATGCATGATGAGCATCCGACCAATGTGGCATAAAAGGGATCTCAATGCAAACATACATGGCAACAACATGAGTATCCTATCAACATAACAATAAAGGATCTCAAACCAAACATGATGAATCATGACAACAAGTACATCCCACAGATGATTCCGCATCACATCAAGTAGGAATCATGAAAACAAGTAAGAAACAAGATCCCACATCAAACATCAAACAAGGATCTATGCAACACAATGCATAGAAAAAGAAGTACATGAGCACACTGCATATACCTCACATCTAGGGGCCATCTGAAGAAGATGATGTCAAGCTGTTGAAGCTGGTCGCACGTTGAATCTCGCGGCAATGAATCTCATGGAAATGGCTGCTTGCACATGAATGCTGACACCTACACTCCACTTAGAAAAGTGGCTGAAAAAATGAAATGAGCAAATGGAAAATCTGTACACACCATCAGATTTGTGGTGTTGAATAGTGCAAAATTGACTGTCAAATTTATGAATTCTAAGAAAGTGAAAATTTGGGGCTCAAGGAATCTTTTAGATTCCCCTAGATTCCTCAAAGATTCCCTCCTCTAGGTCCTCTGCAAATCAGCTACTCAAATAAGGAAACTGACTGCGCCATCAAGTTCGTGTCACTGAGAGGTGTAAGATTGACATGAAATTTGTCCAATTTGGACACTGCAAAAATTTCACCCTCGTGGAAATTTCACTCAATCATGGTTCCACCTGCAAATAAATTAATTAAAAATTCACCTCAATTTCCATGCCCACTCCTAGTTCCTCCATCTTATGTCAAACTACATGCACCCTCCTACCCTTGGCACACTGAGCAAAAAAGGTTTAAGTAATGTTTCGATGGGCGGACTTAACAAGAAACTTGTTTGGTGTAATAGCAGGATTGTAAATTCATTGAGGAGGGGTCGAGGGATCAAATCCTACCCCTCTTGATTTAACCTACGAAATATTTTTTTGGTTAAACTTTGAGGTGGCGGGTCTACTATTTAGGGTGGCCCTCCCCCATTTCTATCGTTGTTGCCTTATCGTGGTGAGGTGGAGGTTGGGTTCGTGTCCCAAGGGCCGGCCCACTTAGTTCGTGCATGTGATTGTGGCCTACCCAAAGTCCACGTTCTTTTCCAAGTACGGGGAGGAGGGGATGGGGGTAGTGGCCCAACCCTCCATAAATAATATTATATGATAAGGATTGGGGTGGCAAGGTTGGTGGCCCTCCACCCCATTTTTTAATAATTTTTTGTTATTAAAACCCATATGCCCGATTTTAAAAATCCAAATTTTTTTACAGAAGGAGTCTTTTTAACATGGCAAAAACTTCGCCTAGAATCTGGCTGAAGTTGGCTAGATTCCATCCACTGGAAAAATTCTAAATTGTGTCTCCATTAACCTACCTAATCAGTGAAAGTCGACCAAAACTTTGACTACCTCTATCTTCCTCATCCGGTCTCGGATTGACGAACCATTCACACCACTACGATCACGACAATGAGATCTTTAACATGCACATGGTTTAAGAATAATCCAAAAACTTTGACTTTTGACCCTTCCTGAGTCCTCCTAGATTTTGCATGTGTGTAGAGCTACCTGGATCATCACAACCATCCATTTGAAAGAGACATGCATGTAAGAATGATCATGTCACATTGGTCTACAACCTAGTCCTATGTCATCTGAGCCCACGGTCTTGCACTCCAACATGACCTAATCAAAGTAAAAATTCTAGCATGCGAATAGATGTGTTGACATCAAACATGCTAGAAAATCACTTAATTACCAGTCAATGATGTGAAGTGTTAACAAGCACGAGAGAAATCACCAATAATGACAATGGCTCTCGAGGTACTGGCAACACAATTCACAGAGTGTCAATAAGGAACTGAAGTTGAACACCCATGAAGTCAGTTGATCAACAACCAATAATGAGGACTTGTCATCGAGTGTGAAGAACTTTCCATTAGGGAATGCAAGCTATAAGGTACTAGAAGGGAGTCTCTCAGCCAACTTCCCAGATAATGAGCTGAAGTTGATAGGAAGTGACCTCGTCGAAGGAGAGCCATGATGTATCCCACATCATCAACATGAGACAAGGGATGCAATGATTATGAGATGGTACAGAAAATCAGGAATGAGTGTAAAATTCAAAGGGATTAACTCTCGAACATATCGGCGACACGACTCCAGAGTTTGGAAGCTTTTGGATCCATAGGATCTGAGGTCATGATGACGTGATAGAGATAAAATGGAAAGGCAAAAAATGGTGTCCCAAACCCATGAAGGTCAATGATGAAGTGTGGATATCCCAACCTGACATGACACATAAGAGTCTCATGTGTCAAAAGTGACAAGCCACCAACACAACTCGTAAAAATTTCCTATTTTCCCTCACCATTTTTGATAGGTACCCCAATTATTTTCTATCGCAAGATTGAAGGGGATAGCATATGCTTATAGTGTAAGTCCATCCTTTGGATGAATCTGACTTAGTAAGATTAATGAGCCCTAGGAAGGAGAAGCTCATGGTGACGAATCCGATGTCATCTAAAGTTTAACAAGTTCGACAAAGGGAAAACTCGGTATCCTTTTCATGTTTAGAGAGTTTGAAGGAGACAAAGAAAAGAAAACTCCAAAAGGTCCCTTTTTTTAAAGTTGTCTCTCGAGCCCGAAAATGTAGAAAACAATACTCAAAAGAACCTCTTGACCATGTCAGTCAAGGAGTACCTTTTTAATAAATAGTTTATCCCAGCTCGAAAAGAGAGTAAATTTATATTGGGTAAACGACATTTCAGAACCATTTTACAAGGTCAAAACGACAAGAGCTCGGAAACCTTTTCGTGTTTCAAGAGTTGGAAAAGAGCTTAAAGTAGACCCCTTGTTTTATTTTCTTTAATGAGTCAAAAAGGGAAAAATACTTGGCGATATTTTCATTTGAGTTTTTACAAGTCAAGAAAAGAGCTTAAACACGACTCTAGTTTTGCAACATCACTGTCAATCCATCACCTGTCACTGCACAAGAAAAAAACATATTATCTGTTTCTAAGGTAAAAATGGCGAAAGATGATTTTAAAACCCTAAAGCATGATGAAAAGTTTATATAAAGGGAAAAATTAAAACTTTTTTTACCATTTACCTGTTTTACCTCATTTGAGGAAATTTTTACTCATTTATGCCCTAAATCTTTATGAGTGGATTGTAGCAGATCCAAGAGGTTGATTGACGGACTGTCTGTTGTAGGTAAGAGCTCCGACCCTAAGATTTGTTTTCATGCCTATTTTTATGCATTTAACCGCTTTTTTAATTTTTTGAGGATTTTTTGCCTGGATCTCATGCCGATCGAGGGCTTATAAATCATGCACTTGCGTCGTCAACGTTGTTGTTTTTAAAACAGTCGCATTGGTGCCAAGAGATGAATTTTTTCACTTTTCCACCTGATTTCATTGCTCTTAATCCGAAATTCCTCTTGCAAAAATTGATGTTTAGGTAAATGCATGTTGTTTGCAAGCAGATCACAACATTAAAGATGGTGATCGAATGGAAAAAACATGAGCACAAATGAATTCATTCATTGGCATTGGACAATCCAAACTCTCTAGATGCGTAGAGGAATTCTGGGCTCCTCAAATTCTTTCTCACATCGGGCCTTTGAGCTCAACCTGAGCTGCTACAATAATTGATGAGTCTGTGGGACATTGGAAAGAAAGTATTTGTGATCCATGATCAAGAGCTAGAGCTAGAGACTTCAGACATTTACTGCATTACCAGACTGTCCCGCAGAGGGGAACCTATCCAATTGTATGGAGGCAAGCCCATTGGGGAGAGTGTGAACACACTCCTTGAAGAACATTGTTTGGAAGCTCTAAAATATAAAAGTGGCAAGGCTAACATCATGACCATAGGTGACCTTATATGGAAGGTGCTTCTCTTGACCATTAACAAAGTTGTTGGGGATCATGCATTGCACGAGTCCAACAAGTCCAAGTTCTAGTATGTCATAGATTGGACGACAACCATTGTCTTCAATTGGGCGGAAGCCATGAAGGTGAACATGAAACACCAATTATCCAAATGCAAGGTAGGAAACTTGAGGAAATTTGGATATGGTTCCATTTTGGTGACTTTCTTCTTGGAACGGATCCCATTGTTACACTATCAGTTGGCATAGGTAAATCCCATAATGCCATGAGATCCACGGATGGTCCGATGGAGTGAACTGATGCCAAATACTAGAGGGGGCCAACACATGTCATACAAGCCCACTTTATTTGTGTGGTTGAGGCATCAATTGGTTGTCGTGGAGGATTGGCCATATAACAGGATTGACTTTCGCGGCAATCCTAACATGCCACTCCTAGAGGGGGAGGATTTCGATTATAGAGGTGAGAAAAATAGTTTTTATTTTTTAATTTTTATTGTTTTTGAAATATATGTATTTGTGACATTTTTGTTTTGGAATTGCAGATGTGGGACCAGAGCGACTAGCCGGGATGTCCCCGATCACTATACATGTTGCTCGACAATTTGAGATCACTTCTTATCAGGAAGGAGTCTATAATGAGGAGGAGATTGTACGGAATCTCGATAACCAAACTAGAGGCATCCCAGAGTATGCCCAGATGGAGGACATTCCACGTTGTTATCAGCGGCACACAGTGGGAGTGTGAGATCAGATTTGTCGATTACTAGCTCGTGTAATATGAGCAGTGATGTGCTATCATGAGCATAATGTCGAGTAGTCCATAGTTTTATCATTTACAATTTTGAGGCCTGCAAGTCACAGATGTAATTGGAACACATAAATTATTTTTGGATTTTGATGTATGACACTCAAACATTATCGACACACACACACACACACACACACACACACACACATATATATATATATATGCTACATTTCCCGTTTACTATGATACAATGTTTTGTTTTTCACATATTGCGTAAATGTCTGTCTAACACATAATTAGCCAATGCATCTATTAATGTATTCATGTGCCTAGGAATTTGATGATATATGATATAATCAAAATTTCTTTCCAATAGAGAAATAGACAAATACATTTTCAATATCTAAGGGTTTCTGACAGAATATTGCCCATTGAGTTGAAGAGCAACAAGTTGTGAATCATGGTTAACAACCATTTCTCGAATGTCAAGAGAAATGGCTTCTGACAAGAGTTTGATAACCGCGCTATATTCCCGATTTTATTAGTTTTTTGGCCTAAGAAAATACCTTGAATATCAATAAACTCACCATGACGGTCATAAATAACCCATGTTGCAGATGATATATTCTGAGTACTATGTCAAGCACCATCAGTGAAATTGACGTAAGGAGTCATAGATGTCTGCAAAGTAGGTGAAGACTTAGGAAGGCTACTTGAAAAGTACACCTGTTGGGCATGGAATCGCCCCACAACATTTTTTGGGGCTCAAAGCCCAAGTTTCGGTCAAGTGTATTGTAAAGACTCTGTGAGTTACAAGAGCAGAGTGCAAAGTATAGGATGAGTCATAGGGTTGTCTGCCCTAAAATAATGTAATGTAATGTAAGTTATGTCGGCCCACCATGGCTTGTGGACCATGGGATTGTATAAATAGAGTGAGGCTCTAAGTTGTAAATAGAGCGAACAAGGAAGAGAGGAGAATACAAATGATTTGAGCATAGAGGAAGTGTCTAAGTGTATTGGGTCGTAGTAGTAAGAAGAGGTTCTGCATCTATGTGTGCAGAGGCCTAGTAGAGTCCGTAGTTGAGTGCGCGGACCCTTACAGCTAAATGCACAGGGTGGCATTGAGTTTTTAATATTGATCGAAGAATAATTTAGAGAAGTTGATTCCTATTTCTGTGTATCTTTGTGTATTGCCTTCTTTACATCTACACTGTTTTATTTATCACGCGCATTGATATGATTGTTGAATATGTTGTAATAATCATTAGTCTTACACAAATAAGTTAAGTAATCAGGTAATAATAGATTGAATGGCAAGGAACTTGGGTATTATACAGGTTGTGGCCCAAGTAGGGATGCGCAGAAGCAATATCGTAGGTTGCGAAGGAATAGCAAGTGCACGTAGCGATATGCACATAGGGTCAAATCACGGACCTCCAGAAGCTCATCAGACATCCCTAGGGTGTGGAAACCTAGTTCTAGCACCCTCCCATACAACTTTTGGTGAGACCTTAGTCTGCGATCCATGGATTTTTGCTGGCAGGGCCAGTAGTACTGGGATTTTCTTGGCCAAATCACCTCTGAACCTGGGTCAAGCCCACACAAGCCAAACAATGGTTCTATTTCTAGGACTATAAACACATTCACCTGATGTTGGTATGAAGGTAAGGACACGATTTAGATGCGGATAATTCAGAAGCAAGAATGCAGTAGGTCCAGCAAACCGCAGAAAAATGCGTCGCGGACCTCCGAGCAGTACGGGACCAGTTGTAGGGGCTCCACGCCAAGATCTCCACACCAACAGAGTGAATCGGGATGAGTCACGATGATTGTGTTGGGGGCTTGTTGGGCATGGAATCCCCCCACAACATGTTTTGGGGCTCAAAGCCCAAGTTTTGGTCAATTGTATTGTAAAGACTCCACGAATTATGAGAGCAGAGTGCAAAGTATAATATGATTCATAGGGATGAGTTCACTTTCAAGATCGTACTTTAGACAATTAAGATGAAATCACATATTAACATCCCTAACAAATTCATCTTGTTTCTGTAGATAATCAATTTCATCATATACCTGGTCATAGTCATAACAATCAAATTCAAAAATAAAAGTCTTGACGAATTGGTCCCAGCTGTGAATTGATGCAACTGGGAGGGTTTTGCACCATTTTCTAGCTTCCGCCGTGAATGTAAGAGTAAAAATTCTGCATAAAACGTCTTCATCAATTCTTTGAACATCATAACTTGAAACTCTTTGAATAAATTGAAGAGCATGATTAAAAGCAAAAGAATTATTCTTACCATTGAATTTTACCTGAGACAAGAGTCTTACCACTTCAAGTGGAGTGTTGGAAGAGGTAGGAACATGGATGCAACTCCAAATGGGAAGTTGGTGAGCAGCCATCCTGATTCAAATGTTACAATTGAAAATCATTCCAACAGACACTATGTTCAGGCCCTCCTTCTAGCACCAAATATGTTGAAGCCCCGAAAATCAGGTCGACAACAAGGGGGATACCCACCCGGTCCGGACCTTGGTTGGCAGCTCCTTATCCGTTTGGTATAGCGGGTCCGACTGGGGATAATGGGACCAGTTTCCAAATCTAAGGGTGTGTGTGTGTGTAGAGTTGGATGATGCTGATCTAAGAGTACTTAAAGCTAATTTAATTCAGATCCTTAAACTAACTCTATGCTATTGTAATCTAATGAGAAAGAATACATCTAATCTATGCTAACCTAGGGTGTATTTCTTCTATTATGCAATCTAAAGAGATTTCAAACACCAACTGGTAATAAAGATCATTCAACTATTATAAGAATAGAAATCAATTAAGATAAACCACTTTGCATAAGAAGTTAGGCAA
This sequence comes from Pinus taeda, assembly GCA_000404065.3. Lineage (NCBI taxonomy): Eukaryota > Viridiplantae > Streptophyta > Pinopsida > Pinales > Pinaceae > Pinus > Pinus taeda. The sequence goes on from APFE030290712.1 coordinate 97,685, forward strand.
AACAGTTGTGAACAACATATCTCATAATAAGTTATTCATATATCAGACATAAATAAATGGTTCCACCGTACAGAAGTGCCAAATGGTAACTCATACATTCATGCAATAATATATAAACAACTGAAAAATGTAAATCACTTTAAGAATATAAGCAGAAATGGCCAAGAGATAAAACTACCATTTATGACTAATCCTACTCATTAACTTCAAGCAAAAACGATTTATCTCTACTTGTTCTAACATCTACTAAGAGTATAAAAGTGCAACATCAGTAGCAGACATCAAATGAAAACATTAATAAATCTCGATCCATCCATTCATCAAAACCTCCTCTCAGGGTGCAGAAGTGCATGTTCCGAGGACAAGTTTTTGACAAATTTCTGGACCCTTCTCTAAATGCATGAGAAGGGTTAAAATACTACTTCCTAATTCTAATAATAGTGTCTTTACAAAATTTAGGATGCGGTTTTCCAATGACCTTCCTTTTTCTAATCTAATTTAAAAGAAAAAAAACAAATTTCTAAAATAAGACTACTTCTGAACTTGGTCCTTAAAGCTGCAAGTGTTCATCATGGGCTTGAGAAGAGTCGACTGGCTGACTTCTGCGCTGAGATGGGCTACGAAAACATAATCTATGAGAGCTGGAACTACTTTTTCGGCTGCGTTTATAATGCATTTCACAGTCATCCATTGACTATGCGGCTTGACCAAGTATGCCTAGTAACACTCCCAATTTAACTTGTTCAATGCTTGGATCGCTTTTCCCTTTTCCTGCGCCTTCTGCTTCCATTCTGCTTCTAGTCGTAGTTTATTTGGTAGGTACCCCGGGGTGGTCTCTTCGATTAAGTTGGACCTGTGTAAATTCTCATTTACACAGTCGATAAGAATGTTTGCTTGCGTGGCCGCTGTCTCCGCTGCTTGTTCCGCTTGCTTGATTTGATTGTCCCATTTATTAAAGAGCAATTCTTTATGATTCTCGTTTATTCTTGGTGCACTTGATCTTTTCCCTTCATCTTCATCATACATCATTATATACAAGGGTAAGATAAGCCCGTGAAAAATTTGATAGAAGTGTGGGACGAACTGGGAATCCCATAACATCTTATGATAAACATGGATAGGTAACGGGTCCTGGGTAGTCCATTTCCAACCCATAGTGGGAAATTTAGACACATAACAAATAGAATCCATAACATAGGCGGACATATAAAAAGGAGGATAGATCCTTTGAAACAAGGATCTTTTAGACCGGTAATTCATAATAGCCGTGTATGGATTATCAGAAAAGATCTTGGCCCAATCCATAATATCGGCATTTGTGGCAGCATCTATTAATGGTAGCCATTCAGACAAAAATTTATTGATATCCGGCATCCCAAATAATCTACAAAGCATGGACGCAACAAAACAATACAGAGAGGTGAGGGAACCAGTGCTGTACATACCGTTTTTGTCCTTTTTGAGCGGCTCCTCTTTTCTGGACCAATATTTGGTGGTCTCTGCTAGGTTTGGGTTCTCTGACGCAAATTTCTTAACGAATTGTGTATTGTAAGTCACCTATGGCTCAGGAAGATGATACATAAGCTTTAAATCTTGTGCGGCGAATGATCCGATGAGCCCATGTCCATGAACCTTGAATTGTCTGTTGTTCATCTCTGCATTATCAAGTATCCACTTGATCATATCCGTATATGGTAGAATTTTGGGCCTTGCTGCTATTCGGTGAAGAAATGAACATGCTAGCTCCTCTAAGTACGCCTCGGAAGAGCGTTGTGAGCCCGCGACAGTATCAACCTTCATTACTCTAGGATTTTCTTCTTCAAGCAGCCTATACATGCTTTCCCATGTCAATATCCCTGCGTCTCTGTTACAGGCTGTGTCTGTATACAAAGGCGCCATCTCCTTCGTCTTTTCCTTCGCCTCAGAGCCTTGAGCTTTATTTTTCTTTCCCATTTGCTCCTACGTTTGGCTTTGAATCGTCTTAGCTCTTAGTTCCTGTAGATTACGAGTGAAATGGAAATGACTGATTAAGAAAGGTGATGGGAGAGTTTTAAATGCAACAGATATATCAAATATGCCACCTTACGTGAAGTAATTATTTACAAAAGCACGCGTCTTCATTTTATTTAATAACTGACAACTAATTCATTTACTATCATTAAAAGCGCATGATCTTGAGTCAGATTATGGTAAGTGGCTTTTCTTTGAATGGCGTGCCCGAAGGATTCGTGATAAAGTGATTTATGATTTGCTTACGTAAAATCGTAGATTGCGCCATCGAAAATCACACCATCACAGATTGCACCATTGCAGCAATCACAACATCGCAGATTGCACCATCGCAACGATTGCAACATCGCAGGTTGTAAAAGTTTGATGTTTTCCAAATCTTGCCAGTTCATTTCTGCGATATGCGATCTTGCGATCGGTGTTATCCAGATCGGTAAATCTTGAAGTTTTTTCCTTATGAGTATTACTTCATTGTGATGCGATGTTATGCTTAACACGAGGGTCTTGTGCATACTGATATTATAGAGAAATGGAGGTATTTCCTATCTTTTTTGCAACACGGTTTTAAAGATATTTCCCTTATCGTAGACTTAGGTTAAAAATATTCAAAAGACCTTTCTAAGTTTACGATGGTAACCTTATTTTGAAGAAAGGGAACTCTTACTTTTTTCTTAAAAATTTAACTAAGGGTCCCCATTCATTTAGTATTTTGGACAACACTTAAATGAACAAGGGGGGGTGTTGCTGGCCACAACAGGTAGGAGAACCAATTTCCTTCCAACAAGAGATAGACATGATGCAGGTGGAAGCACCTCCATCAATGATGGTCCTATGAATGGTCTTCTCATTGATGATCACCTAAATGAGAAAGGCAATCTGATGAGATAAGTGCAGAACATGGTTTTCCATATCAAAACAAATGAGATTGGAGTTAGATGGATCAATGCCTCCAATAGCCAACAAAAATTCTTTCCACTAAGAAGGACATCTTTGTAGGACCTCGAGAGCAGACATAGCTGATGGTGCTTGAGCCAAATCCTCAACAATGTTATAATGCTGAGTGGCTTGAGCATTTGGATTATACGAGGTCTTTTGCAGCACACCCTCAGAGGGTGGATGAATAGCGAAATCAGGATTAGGTCACTCTATATGGACAAGATTGGAGGTACACGAGATGGAGGAGGAAGGGGTACCTACTTTATCTTTCCTTGTTGTCAGAGTAGGTGTTTTATAATATTTTGATCTGGTAGCCACATTTATAGGTGTATTCATCATGAACACTTGGGAACCTATGGAAGCAGAAGAATGAGGTTGGTCTACCATTTGGGTCTATTGGGACTAAAAGGGATTTTTCAAGACAACCAATGTCCATTTGAGTAAGTGACTAACTTCATATCTTTGGGGAAAATCTTTAGTGTAGTGATCCTCCTCACAGATGGGCTTTCTTTGAGAAGCATCACCAATAGATGACTTAGTAGGGCCTTGCTTCGGGGCATCGACTTTGGCATTTCCTTTGCCCTTCTTTTTACCCTTAGAGGATTTGACTGCTATGGTAGACTAGACAACATGAACCTTAGAGGTTTTACCAGGACCAGGAGGATTCCGAGAGGGGTCATTGGAACCAGTGTTTGAGACTGTTTTCTACTTGGAAGAAGATTTCTCAGGGGTCTGAGACACAGAACCAATCACTCCATCAATAGGTGGGGTAGCCGAGGACTTATATGTTGTTAGATATGATGTTGGTCTTGGAGCATCATGTAACATATCATATAACGTGCTAGATTGTGAGTAAATGAGGTGTAAATACTGGGCATGAGAGATGGCTTGCTCCTTAGTAACACAACCACCCATAGTTATGTCGTCAACAATTTTTTTGACAAATGATTTGGTGGACCATTCTTTCAACAACTAATCAGTAATTTCAAACTTGATCAGGCAATGCTGACACCTCCATTCATGGATGTGATTGGAGATATGGGTCACAGTGTCTTGCTTAAGTGATGCAAGCATATGGGTACCAATTTTATAGCAAACCGGCAACTAGAAATGGGTGAGGAAAGCCATAGCGAAAGCGTTGAAGTCATTGTAGGTACTTTGAGGTAACTTAATGTACCATTTTTTTTCAGCACATGTAAGAGTTTGTTGAAAAAGTTAGAGATGAATGGAATCATCAATGTATGAATTGGAGGAGCACCAGAGGTGATATTTCATCATGTGGGCTTGTGGATACTCCCTCACTTTTCCTTGAAACTTCAGACAATCACTCAAAATCTTGGATGGAACTATAGGCAAGTATGGAAAATGAAGAATGGGATCATTCGTAAGTCAAGAAACATTTGGCAGCTCCAATGTGGTCAAGAATGGAAATTTTATATTAAAAGGCATGTAGGGCCTTTGAGGAGACCCATATTGCAGATTCCATCCTTGTTGGTAAGGATTTCTCCCCCATGGTGGCCGATTTTATCCATATGGAATTTGATTCTGCCCCCTCTAGAGGTTACCATGCCCATAAGGAGGATTCATTCCGGGGTAGGTATGATATGTCTTGCCATAGGCTGCTGATAAGCAATATATGAGTTAAAAGGTTGTTGATCCTATTGACCTTGGACATAAGGATTTTGAAACTGTTGACCTTGGACATACGTATTTTGCACCTACTTCCCCTGGACATAAGGATTTTGAAACTGTTGCCCTTGGACATAATGGTTTTGAACTTGTTTCCCTTGGACATAAGGATTTTGAGCCTGTTTCCCTTGGACATAAGGATTTTGAGCATGCTGCTACAGGACTTGACCTTGACCTTGCAAAGGCTGACCTTGATAATATGAATACAAGGGTTGTTGCTGCCCAAGTTGACCTTGTTGTTGCAAAGGTTGGCTTTGTTGTTGTAAAGGTTGTCCATGTGGCTACATAGGTTGACCTTGAAAGGACATAGGTTGGGAGGGCTAGTGAACAAACCACATCTATGGCTGCAAAGTTTTCTGTGAATATTGTAAGGGTTTCCCCTGCAGTTGTTGTAGTTGTCCTTGCTATTGCACTACCTTCCCTTACTGCTACAAGGATGGCCCTTGCTTCTGTGAAGGTTTCCCCTGCTACTGCAAGGGTTTCCCTTACTGTTGCAAGGGCACCTGGACAGTTCCCGAGGTGACACCTTGAAAGTTCCTGAAGTAGATTTGGCCATATCCACTAGGAACAACAGATGGACCAGGCTGAACATATCGCCCAACTTTAGGTATGTAAGGTGGATTTACCATCACTTGTGAACCATATGTGTTACACTAAAATTTGTCACCATGACTATCTGCAGTTAATATGGCTCAATCAATAGTCATATTATCCTCCTTGTCAAGCCTTATACCTCTGCTCTTCATGTC